>OZ030009.1:8287500-8497500 GCA_964023405.1 Apodemus agrarius | reverse complement strand
TGAAGGACTACTACCTCTTCTACCTGAAGAGCAAGACCCCCAGGGCGGAGCTGCTGCAGATGTGGGGCGAGGAGCTCACCAGCGAGGAGAGCGTCTTTGAAGTCTTTGAACACTACCTCTCAGGAGAGCCCAACCGCCATGGCTACAGAGTGAGTGGGGCGAGGGGGGAACCGGGGCTGAGCTGTTCCCCCACCGGAGATGAGGGGAGGGGGAGATCCCACTGAGGAAGGAGCCCGTGGACACAGACAGACCAGGGGGCTCAGCCCGCCTCGGCCCGCAGGTGACCTGCCTGCCCTGGAACGATGAGCCCCTGGCGGCGGAGACCAGCCTGATGAGGGAGGAGCTGCTTCGTGTCAACAGGCTGGGCATCCTCACCATCAACTCCCAGCCCAACGTCCACGCAAAGCCCTCCTCAGACCCCGTGGTGGGCTGGGGCCCCAGCGGCGGCTATGTCTTCCAGAAGGTACGCTGGCTGCTTGGAGCTACTCAACCTCACCAGGACTCCCGATATCCGCAGAGGCTGGCGTAGATCCCCGGCCTTCCCCCTGGCCTTTCCCCCCGGCCCTGCATTCTGATTGATTATAGAGCACAGCAAGTAACAGGCTCCATGAGCCCCAGTTTGTCGTATAAAATGGGGCGAGGGGGTATTTCATAGTCTATGGCAAAACATAATAATAAAGACTATGACAAGGTCTGCCTGGGGGAAGAATAAGGAAAACAGTCCTCTCGGAGTTCTGACTGCTAACGAGACCACTAACGAGATCGACTTTAATCCCAGCCCTGCTGGAGCTAAATTACTCAGGAGCAAGGTCTGGAGCCTTGGACTCGGAAGACCTGGATTTAGGTGCTGCCTCTATACCAAGGTGTTTCCCTTGGTATAGCCCCAAACCTGGCTTCCTCCTCTGGGTAAATGTACCCACCCTGTGGTGTTCTGAGCATTCTAAAGAAAGGCAGAGGCCCTCTGCAGACAAGCGCTTTGCCCGGCCCTGTGGGGTCGTTCTCATGCTATAGCTGGGGAGGCTGGCCTGTGCCCGGCTCCTCCCTCACCCCGAGCTTGCCAGAGTGGCTGCCTTTGTTCAGCTCCTAACAGGCTTCTCCTTAGTGGCTGGCTGGGAGGAGGTGGCTTGGACCGCCACTCGGACGGACCTCTCCACATAGAGAAGCTCCTTTGCTTCTGCATTCACTCAATGCCTAGGGTCATCCGGGTCCACCGTGCCACCTCTAACCCCAAAGCCCTCACTGTCCCACACATCCGGTCCTCTCCCAGATGGCAGGGAGGACAGGCGTCTGGGAGAGGTGGCATGGGTAGATCTCGTCAGATGTGGAGACAGAGTGAAGCGGGGTGAGAGGGCAGAGAACCCGGCAAGGAGCAGGGTTGACGTGCTGGGCGTGTTCTCCCTCAGGCCTACCTAGAGTTCTTCACCTCCCGTGAGACCGTGGAGGCTCTTCTGCAAGTGCTGAAGACGTATGAGCTGCGGGTCAACTACCACATCGTGGATGTGAAGGTACGGCAGCGCCGGCAGCGCCGGCCTAGACGGCAGCCAGGCTCGGGAGCAGCGCCGTTGATTCTGACAGTCCTCAAACGCCCAGCCTGAGCCAGCCATATGGCACAAGACAGACAGACAGATGGAGGCAGGCCCCCAGACTGTGAGGTGGATGAGGGTATGCCGTGACAAATCTGTGCAGGGACGAAAGGCGGCTTCAGTGTAGGATGCCACAGGCTCCAGAGGAGAGATCACACTGCAGGTGTCCAGGGTTTCTAGGGGGATCCTGTGTGGCTGAATCTGTGTGCAGGTGTGTGCGTGTGCATGCACACATGCGTGTGCACTCACCTGGAGACTGGAGAAGGATGTCTGGTGTCCTGCTGTGTCCCTCCCTGCTTTATGCCCTTGAGACAGTATCTCTCGCTGACAGAGCTGTGTTAGCAGATAGCAGGCCCCAGCAGTCTGCCTGTCTACCGTGCAGTGGGGTGACAGGCACAGCTCTTGACATGGGTGCTGGGATCCAGACATGCGCAGCAGGCCTCAGAGACACTGCAGACGGAGGGACGTGCCGGCTGTCCTGCTGTCCTGTCTGAGGCCCAGAGACTACACAAGCACAGAGCCTCTCCCCGGGGCAGAGTGGCTCACCCCACTTCTCTCTCTCTCTCCCTCTCTCCTTTTCTCTCTCTGTCTTCCTTTCCTTTCCTTTCCTTTCCTTTCCTTTCCTTTCCTTTCCTTTCCTTTCCTTTCCTTTCCTTTCTTTTTTTCTTGTTTTTTATCTCTATGTAGCCCTGGTTGTCGTGGAACTCACTCTGCAGACAACCAGTCTGGCCTTGAACTCAGAGATCCCCTGCCTCTGGGACTAAAGAGGTGCACCGCCACTGCCCAGTGCCGCCACTCTTTTTGCAGAGGTCACAACAGGCAACTGTGAGAGAGGCAAGGACATGGAACCCAGTGGGGACCCTTGTGGCCCGGGCAGAAAGCTGGGCTGCTGCCGTAGGTCTAGATAAGCAGCAGAAAAGCCAGGTAATCCCAGCGTTTGGCCAGCCAGTTGCTGGACGATCTTAGTTCAAGGCCAGCCTTGTTTTTCTTTTTGTTTTGTTTTGTTTTGGTTTTTTTTTTTCGAGACAGGGTTTCTCTGTATAGCCCTGGCTGTCCTGGAACTCACTCTGTAGACCAGGCTGGCCTCGAACTCAGAAATCTGCCTGCCTCTGCCTCCCAAGTGCTGGGTCTAAAGGCGTGTGCCACCACCGCCCGGCTTTGTTTTGTTTTTTAGAAGTTCAGTCAGGATGCCTCTAGGGCTCTGGTTCAAGCCGAGGGTGATGCTGTCTGCGGTGGCAGGCCTGGAGGGCATACAAGCAAGGTTAGGTTGCCGTTGCCCTGTCCCAGCCCTGCCTCTGTTCTCAGGGAGAGAACATCACTAACGCCCCTGAGCTGCAGCCCAACGCGGTGACGTGGGGCATCTTCCCTGGCCGAGAGATCATCCAGCCCACCGTGGTGGATCCCATCAGCTTCATGTTCTGGAAGGTAACGGAGTGGGAGGCCGTGCACCCTGGCCACCTCGAGAGCCCTGAGCAGAGAATAGTCTCAAATGCATGGCTGAAATCACACCCCAGGCGGGGTGGACTTGGCCTAGGAGGCCATATGTTCGCACGTGGTGTTTATTTCTGGGCTAGCTGGAGTGGCAGTGTCTTGCACTGGCCTGCAGGGAGACAGCAGGGGCCCAGACCTGGAGGTCTCAGCCCTGCTGACCCTGCTCATGTGACTCTGTCCTCACGTAGGATGAGGCCTTTGCCCTGTGGATCGAGCAGTGGGGCAAGTTATATGAGGAGGAGTCCCCGTCCCGCATGATCATCCAGTACATCCATGACAACTACTTCCTGGTCAACCTGGTGGACAACGAGTTCCCCCTGGACAATTGCCTGTGGCAGGTGGTAGAGGACACATTTGAGCTGCTTAACAGGCACACCACGAAGAAAGAGACGCAGGCCCCATGAGCCTGCATCCCGGCATCATCTTCTCCCGAAGCCCCTCCCTCACCTCTCCACACAGGATAATGGCAGCTAGACTGGCAGGAAGCTGTCTGGGCCTGAGAGGAGGCGGATGCTCTCCGCTCAAGCCCAGCGCCCATGTTCCTGCAGTGGCGAGCGCCTCCATCCTCGGGGGAGGAGACCAGACTGCCCAGCATTGCACCAAGGCAGCCAGCCTCTGAACTCTGACCTGGGGTCCATGTGAGACAGACAGGAGGCACTCGTCCTGAAGGAGGTAGGGAGAACTGGGACAGATGAGGGCATAGAAACCTCTCTACTCGGCGGACTACATACCAGGTCCCCAGGAGAGCCTGGCTGGGAACATAAGCCTTTCCTGCCCTCTTAGGCCAAAGAGAGCAGGAGTCCTGTCTCTTCCACGGGCCTTCAGAAGGTTGTGTCTCTTCTGTGGCTGGGAACAAAGTGCCCCTTAGGGTCAAAGGCATTCCGTCCTCCGTGGAGGCTTGCTCTTGGCCTTGTGTTCTGTCCTTTTTTTTTTTTTTTTTTTTTTTTTTTCGAGACAGGGTTTCTCTGTGTAGTCCTGGCTGTTCTGGAACTCACTCTGTAGACCAGGCTGGCCTCGAACTCAGAAATCCGCCTGCCTCTGCCTCCCAAGTGCTAGGATTACAGGCGTGCACCACCACCGCCCGGCTATGTTCTGTCCTCTTAAGGAGACTGACCTGGGCAGGGCCCAGCTCTGCCCGCGGCTGAGTGCAGCCCACTCCTGGCTTCCGAGCAGACTCTCCCGCCAGCTGCTGCCCTTCAGCCTAGACGAGGAGCTGTCCCTGGCACGCCTCCCCGTCAGCCCTCAGGCCTTGCCGCCCGGGGCAGTGACTGGTGGGCACAGAAGGCTGCTCACTGAGCCTGGCTCCCAGCCCGCTGGTCTTGCTGGAGTCAGGGGATGGGAGCAATGTGGGTAGAGCAGGGGCGTCCCCTCCCCTCGTCTCCCAGGCCTGGATGGCTATGGTGGAGAGCAGCCTTGGAGAGACTGAGCAGAAGCAGCCGGCATGAGGAGGGCCTTTTATTATCCCAGAGCTCCGAGCGCTGGCTCCTCCACCTGTGGGCCCGTCCCTCCCTCGGAGGGCTGGGCTGGGGTCCGCTTATTTCCCAGGAACACTTGAGTGCTGCTGCTGGGCCCTACCCACCCCACGCCTGCTATGTCTGAGCCACGGTCAACCTGTTCCAGGAGCACAGGCTGCTGCTAGCTCTTCTCATGGGCACTGGTGCCACTTTTCAAAGCCTGGAAGCAGGGCAGGACAGGAAATGCCACGTAGCAGGCTCCCTGCAGGGCCTGTCGTACGGACACCTAAGCCATGTTCTGTGTGCCTCAGCCAGAGCCCTTTCCTCTGCCCTGGCAGCCAGCCCACCCTGACTCCGCCCAAATATCTAGGCTCAGAATAGAACGGACTTGTGACCTGGGAAGCTGTGCCCAGTGACCTGCAGGAAGCAGCACGGGAGCCACTGCCACCAGCAGCCCAGTTCTCAGATTGAGTGAAATTGACCCTGGGCTTGGCCACTCTCTAGTCAGGGGCTCTGTTGTCCAGGCCGTGTGCTCTGTAACCAAGGGCCAGCTCTACTGAACCAGGATAGCCCAGGGTGGTGAGCAGGGACACCCGCCCCTCTCCCTGGCTTAGCCTGTAGGTGGCACTGGTCTTGGAAGGCTGGCTGGGTGACGTGAGATAAAGTCACCTGGGAATGGACCCAGCTATGTCCTCTCTGGGGTAGCTGTTGAGCCGCCCGGAGCTGAAGCGTCTTTCCCACCATGTCCACGCCTGTTCCAGGTGCCATTGTCCCAGCCACAGAGAGAGCTGAGAAAAGACCCTCTGCCATCCTGAGCCTTGGCCCTTCTACTGCCACCCCAGGGTGAAAGGGCTGTGACAAGGGGCCGTCATCTAAGGACCGTTAGAGATAAGAACACCCGAGCCGATCCCTAAGGCTTTGGACACGAGCTGCAGTTCGTGTCTCCGCTGTATCCAAGCGATAGACAGGGTGAATGGCGGGTCCAAGCCAGCTGCTCTACCCGCAGACATCCACCCAGCGCTGCCACGCCAGGCTCCAGGCCTGCTGGGAAACGCCAGCACTGTAGGTGCCTGTCCCTGCAGGCCAAGAACACCTAACCTCTTCAAGGGCGAAGAGCATGAGCACCAGGCTCTGCCAGAGCTGAAAGCCCCTGGCCTGAGGGGGCTGACCACCCCTCCCGTGCACAGCATCCTGCCCTGGTCTCAGAGCTGCGGAGCTCACCTAGTCCTGTAGGGGGCTGGGGCGGGCCCGTGCAGGTAGTGGCAGACAGAACTGTCAACTGGAGGGTTGGGCAGGGGGTTTCTCTGTGTCACCTGGAAAGGAGACTTGGGTCAGGAGAGGATGGTGCCTTGATTTAGAGGAGCAAAAGCCCCCCCCCCTCAGGTCTCCAGGCTGAGGGCTGGCCCAAGGCACTAATGGGAAAAGAAGGGAATTCTTCAAATAGCTGGGACACTCAAGAAGAAATGGATGGGCCAGCTCCTTACTCAAAGCCCAAGGTGTGGTCCTCTGTATGCCTCTACCATGCGGCCGTGTCAGGCTGGGCAGCACATTCTCTATACTGGGTGGCCAGCAGCCTGGAGTCTGAAGAACAGCAGGGCAAGGATCAACTGCAGTGGGCTTGACCCTGCACACCAAGAGGGCGTCCTGCCTGCCTCCTGCCAGAGCAGGCTTCCTCCGTGTGCACAGTGGGGCGCTTCACCTGACACTCAGGGGTCCCAGGACATGCACAGCTCCCTCTGACCATCCTCTCCGCTGGCTGGAGGCATCTGAGCAGAGGCTGGCTCAATGACAGCTGCCCTGGGTGGAGCTCAGGCTAGCCCTGAGACCAACACTGTGCTCCTGAATCAAGCTTCCGGATGTGGCTGGAGTCTTGCCTCTCTCACGTGTGGCCTGGCTCCGAAGTCCAGGCTCCCAACTAACGCAGCATAGAGAGGACTCCCAGCACCAGGGATGGCTCGCACCGCACAGGGTGCCAGGGCAAAGTTGCCTATGGTAAAGGGCAGAACTCTGGGTACCATGCTCAGTGTCTGCCGTGTTTCTAGAAACCTCAGTTTATCAGTGTGTCCGCCTTCCTGTCACTAGCAAGAAGAGAATGAAAGTACAAATGGTAGCGTACTAACTAGGGAAGTTTCATGACGTGGAGACAACAGGCCCGGAAGCTGCCTCCTGGGCTTGAGCCACCTGGGCTGTGCGAGCTGGGTGTGCAGAGCCTGTAACCTCAACGAGTCGAACAGCACGGGACCCCACCGTGTGCTGTCACCCTGAGCTCACACGGGGGTCCTGAAACCCAGCAAGGCAAGCCTTGCAATTCCATTTCAAAGGCAAGGCCACTTGGGTGGTTTCTGTTCTTTCCCAAGTTAATCCTGTTCTCTCTGGCCATCTGAGGCCTCTGGGTGATGCCACAATGTCCTTAGGAACACTGCCTGGCCTGAGTCTCCGGTTACATCTCCAGACCGCTAGGCAGTACTGTTTGTTGCACCTGGCATTCCTGGTTCTCTCTTCCCTCCTGATAGGCCATCAGCCTCACTGTTGTGTCAAAGCTAAGAACTTCTAGTCTGAAGGTGACTTTCTGGTAAAAAGACAAAACCAAAAAACCTACTTTCTACTTTATTTTCTGTAATGAGCACATTTCATTTTTCCAAAAACAATAAAATTGCTGACTCCATACAGCTGTTTTTAAAGACTTAGCATGATTCATTTTTGTGTGCTGCTGTGCGCACATACACGCACATGCACGGGCCCATGTGGAAGCCAGACCAGGTCACTGAGTCAACAGACACCTTGGAGCTGAAGCGTCACTGGGTAGTAAGCCGCCGCCGATGTGGATGTGGGTGCTGAGAACCAGACGCGGGTCCCTCTAGGAAGAGCAGCTAGTTACCATGGAACCGTCTCTCCAGCCCCAGATTGTGCTGTAACGGGCCGGGCCGTGGTGGCGAACGCCTGTAATCCCAGCACTTGGGAGGCAGAGGCATGCGGATTTCTGAGTTCGAGGCCAGCCTGGTCTACAGAGTGAGTTCCAGGACAGCCAGGACTACACAGACAAACCCTGTCTTGAAAACAACAAAAACAAAAAACAAAAAAAAAAGATTGTGCTGTAACGAAATTTAAGATCTGCAGGTGGGGCTGAGCGAACACTTGGCTAGCATGGCCTGCCCCGCCCCTTCTCTCTCTTAAATTACTTTGTGTGTGGATGTAGGGAGGGGCACGCATGCCTCGCACATGTGGAGCCAGAGGACAGCTCTGGAGTCTCTCTTCCACCTTCACCTCAGCTCTGAGGGTCACATCAAGTCACTGCTCTGGCATGGCAGGAGCCCTTACCCGCCCAGACACCCTGCTGGCCCTTCCCGCCCAGACACCCCGCTGACCCTACCCACCCAGACACCCCGCTGACCCTTCCCTGCCCAGATACCCCGCTGACCCTACCTGCCCAGACACCCCGCTGGCCCTACCCACCCAGACACCCCGCTGGCCCTTCCCGCCCAGACACCCCGCTGACTCTACCCACCCAGACACCCCGCTGACCCTTCCCTGCCCAGATACCCCGCTGACCCTACCTGCCCAGATACCCCACTGACCCTACCTGTCCAGATATCCCGCTGACCCTACCCTCCCAGACACCCCGCTGACCCACAAACACTTTTTTTTGAGAGAGAGAGAGAGAGAGAGAGAGAGAGAGATTCATTATGCAGCCTGAGAGAGAGAGAGAGAGAGAGAGAGAGAGAGAGAGAGAGAGAGAGAGAGAGATTCATTATGCAGCCCTAGCTAGCTTCAAACTCTCGGAGATCTGGCCTCTGTCTGCCTCTGCCTTCCTGGGGCTGGGATTAAAGGTTTGCAGCAGCATGCCTGGCCACAAACACTTTTAAACAGTGTCCATCTCCTTAATAGAGACCCTTTGAAAGCATACCTGCACAGGACTGTCACTCAAGAGGTTTGCTCATGGCTCCTCCTGCCCCCACCACGCTGTCGGCCACCCTGAACTGGGGTGTGTGGTGTCTGTAAATATGTTTGCCTCTGGAGAAGTGTCTAGCCACAATCACACACACACACACACACAGCTCACCAGCATCCAAAGGTTTGGCGTGTCCATCAGCAGCAGGACTGCCCTCTGCTGGCCAGCCTCAGCCAGTGTCCTAAGTCCATGCCCTGTGCCTGGGTCTGTGGCTCCAGCTTCTGTCTGAACAGAGTTGACTGAGACCGAACCCGGTGGGTCCCTAAGGAGACGCCGGAGCCTCTGCCAGCACTGGGTGATGTCAGCCTGTTGGACATAAGCCCGGACCGCTAGCTGTATCCAGACCCCTGGGACCCTGGAGAGAGAGGAGGAGCCTGTCAGAGCCAAAGGCAAATGCTCAGGCTGACCCCTCCCCTCCGCATTCCGGATAATCCACCAGACATGCATGGGAAGTGACAGAAAGGGTAAAATAGCACACAGCAGAGGCCACCGTCCTGTTCCAAGGGGCAGAGAGGGCAGTCCTAACAGCCCTGTCCCCTCCCCCTGCAAATGCCAGTGCATTGCCCATTTCTGCAGAGGGCATGCACACACCTTCCCAGGCTCCAAGGCAAGGCAGTTGAAGTTGGGAGCTTGTCCAAGGATGGGTCACATCAGAACTGACAGAATTGGGATCCACTCCAAAGATGAGGATGTCTCTGTCCTCCTGACAGCCAGACATGCAGACAGGCACCAGTGTGAGGCCACCCTCCAGCCTCGGGCACCCACTGGGCAGCAGGAGCTTGGTGGACCTGGCGGGCCTAGGCAGGGCTAGGACATCCACAGGATCCAGCACAGGGCCAGGACTCGACCTCTCCTTCCTGCCTGTCGCTGGGCCTCGCAGCACAGCCTAGAGTGACATGCCACACCACAAAAGCCTGTTGGGCCTGAGTCCTCCACAGCTGCCCGACAGGCCCATCCTGCTGCACAGAACTTCTCCAGCCCAGGACAAAGGCCACACACTCATCCTGTGCCAGGGCCCCTGCTCTAGGTCTCCTGCAAGCTATCGAGTATGGCCCCCAGGTCTCAGGCTGTCCTGGAAGTCTTCATGCTGCTCCTGGGGTGGTGGGGGGACACTCCTATGTCCTCCACACGGTCACACCAGGCCTGGAAATAGCTGCGGGGGGGGGGGGGGATGTCGGTTCTCAGTTGGGCTTTGTGTTTATTCAAAATGATACCTGCAAACATGCCTGTGATGCCAGCACTGGAGCAGGGGGCTTTCTGAGGCTAGCCCAGGCTTGAAGACCTTGCAAGGGCTGGGAATCTAACTTAAGTGGTAAAGTGCTTTCCTAGGGTGCACAAAGCCTTTGGTCCCTTGCACCAAATAGACTAGGCATGGTGGCATATACTGAGGCAGGAAGATCAAGATTCAAAGCTATCCTTGGCTAACCACAAGGAGTTGAGGTTAGCCTGAGCTATACAATTCCACCTTCTTCTGGCCACTTTAAGAGGCCTGAGGGCCTGAACCTCCTCACAGCTAAAGGAAACACCTACCTCTGTCACCTTCACTGGCCTGTTGAAGTCACAGGACTGGCCTGGTCAGGAGGTAAACTGAGTCTTGTTACCAACCCCAAAAGTAATGAGGCTGCTGACCACTGCCTCTGGCTCAGACCAAGATTCTCTTCAGGTCTCCACCTCATCTAGGTCCCAGGGCTCAGGCAGAATCCCCAGAGCTTTTCATGCCCTGGGCTCCCTGCCTTTCCCAGGACGCAAGGGCAGACCCCTCCTACCTCTGAAGACATCTCAGCTACAGTCTGCTGTCAGTCCAGTTCCTAGACACGACCTTCTGAAGGAGCTGGGGGTGGGCTTGTCCCCACCTCTGGTGCTGATCATGGAGAAACTGCTGCCCTAGGCCCAGAGAGGCCAAGAGAGAGCCGCTAGGGACGCCCCCCCCCCCCAGAACCACCAGGGACTCCCCGAGAGCCACCGGGGACTCCCCCAGCCTCTTCCCTGCACCCCGCTCAGCCAGCCCTCTGCCCTGCACTCTACCTGGCTAAAATGCTTTTTGGTCACCAGGTACTGTATTCAGGAAGCTGAGGCTGTGTTTTATTTTGTTTTGTTGTTCTTGGTGCTGGGGACTGAACCCAGAATGTTGTCCACGCTAAACCCACACTCCCCAGCGAATGCCATCCCCAGACTTTTTGTTGAAGATTTTGACAATGCTTAGCACTGGAAGAATTCAGAGTTTTAAAGATCTAGGGGCTGGGGATATCGCTCTGCTGCAAGAGTGCTTGCTTTGCCTCGTGCATATAAAGCCCCGGGTTTGATCCCTGGTATTGCACAATCCAGGCACGGTGTCACGGGACTGTAATGCCAGCACTCGAAAGGTGAGCGCAGGAGAATCAAGAGTTCAAAGTTACCCTCAGTCAGCTACACAGGAAACCAGAGGTGAGCCTTGGCCACAAGAGACCCTGTCTTCAAACAAACAATAATAAAACAAACTTTCAATCTAGAACTTCAGGGGCTGGAGAGACGGCTCTGGAGGAGCCTGTATTACTTTTCTAGAGTCCTGAGTTCCATTCCCAGCACCTGCACCAAGTGGCTCATAACTGCCTCTGACCCCAGCTTCAGGGAGCTGATGCCACTGGTCTCTGAGGGACCCGCACGCATGTCGCAGACATCCACACAAATACACAGATGCATTCGTGATTAAAAAGAAAAATTTTTTAAAAAATTTAGATTCTGAGTCGGGCATGGTGGTGCACGCCTGTAATCCCAGCACTTGGGAGGCAGAGGTAGGCGGATTTCTGAGTTCGAGGCCAGCCTGATCTACAGAGTGAGTTCCAGGACAGCCAGGGCTACACAGAGAAACCCTGTCTCAAAAAACAAAACAACAACAACAACAAAAACCAGCAAAAAAAAAAATTAAATTCTGGAGCTGAAGCACCGACTGTTCTTCCGAAGGTCCTGAGTTCAAATCCCAGCAACCACATGGTGGCTCACAACCATTCGTAATGAGATCTGATGCCCTCTTCTGGTGTGTCTAAAGGCAGCTACAGTGTACTCACATATAATAAATAAATAAATCTTTTTAAAAACTTTAGATTCCAATTTTTTTTTCTTTTTTTTTTTTTCTTTCTTTTTTTGGTTTTTTCGAGACAGGGTTTCTCTGTGTAGTCCTGGCTGTCCTGGAACTCACTCTGTAGACCAGGCTGGCCTCGAACTCAGAAATCTGCCTGCGTCTGCCTCCCAAGTGCAGGGATTACAGGCGTGTGCCACTACTGCCCGACTAGAGTGGAATTCTTAACTCGGGAACTGCTGGCTTATTCTCCAAGACCGCCCAGTTGAGAAGCTGACCTCTGATGACCCCAGCCTCCCCCAGAGCTAACCAGCAGCTGGTCTCAGAATCTCTGTAAAGGCAGCTGGGGGCAGTGGCCCCAGGAGCTTTCTGCTTGGTCACTGTCTCAGTCAGGGTCCCATGGCCGCCTCCCAGAGCCTGATATCAGCCGTGCCACACAATGTATCATATCCAGCCTCCTGTCAGGGCCACGGGAAGGCTGGGATGGTTGACCAGGCTCTAAAGGACACGGATCATGTGCCCACCGTGTCCCGGGCTGACCCTGGGTCATCAGTTTCCGGACATAGCTAGCTGGTGCTGGTAGAATCGTGTCCTCCAGAGCCGCAGGGTCCGGTACAGGGCCAACTTTCGGCAGATTTCCCACAGGGAGCACTGGTCTGCACCCTTGGATAGCTGTTGGGCCCGGGCCACTGTCACCAGGCAGTGGGCGGCTCCTGGGACTAAGCTGCTGGGAACCTCATTCCCTGGGAAGAAGGCAGGAAGGGGTTAAGTTCCTGGTCGCAAACATACAGCAGCAGCCACATTCTTCCTGGGCCTCCCCAACCTCCCCATCATGGCCTCTGCCTTCCAGTGTCCTTCACATGTTCCCCATAAGGTTGTCTTAAGACCCCATCTTCCCCAGCTGGGTAAGGGGTCTCTGTATGTGTCCCACCTCACACTAGAGGCTTCTGGAGCAGAGCGTCACATGCTTCCTGAGCAGAGTGTGCAATGACCTGGTGCTAAGCCAGAAGAGTCCCCTGCCCGATGACCGGGTGCTAAGCCAGAAGAGTCCCCTGCCCAGAACAGCTCATGTGGAGGCAGGGATGCAGCCCAGCCAAAGTTTGCTCCCTCTGGTAACTCCTCCTGGCCCTCTAGTACTGGCCAGGTTCCTCCCACCCCCAAAAGGCCCAGCTCAGCAAAGCCCTCTCCCGCTGTAGTACTCTCCCTGAGTCTTGCTGGACTCTTGAACTTAGCTAATGGTGGCTCTGGTTAGAGAGAAGGGCCCCCCCCCGCCCCCCTACTCTCCCCCCACTCCCCCCCCCCCCGTGCTTGCCACAGGCTCGCCTGCCTTCCGCCAGCAGAGGGCCAACTGAGTCACCTTTGTCGCATCCGAGGCCTGGAGCCGGTTTGTCTCCATCCACTGCCCCAGGCACGCCCTTAAGGCCCTCGCTCTTCGGCGGGCCAGATGTGGTCTGTACTGGGCCCCTCTTTGCGAGAACCGTTGCCAGGCCCTAAAGCGCCTGCAGCGTGGAGGGAAACAGGCGCTGGCAGCAGCGGCAGGCACCGGATCCTGCCAGGCGCACACGCCTCAGGAGCCCCCGCCTCCGCCTTTCTGCGCCTCCGTTTCTATAAGGCTGTGAGAGACTGTGGCTCAGGCCGCAAATGTCGTCCCCGAGTGCCTGGAGGACCCGGGCCCCCTCCCGCCTGGCCCTCCACACCCACCCTTCCTTCCGCCACTCAATCTGCTGCTTCTGACAAGTTTCCTTCATCCTGAGTCCAATTGGCTTCCACGCCTGCTCAGCCTCCTGGGGTGCCTTCCCAACTCCTCCGCCGTGACCCCCAAGGCTGCGTGGGACCTGACCCCAGACACCTTTCCTAGTCGTCTCAGAACATTCCCAGGCCCCTCGAGGTATTCGTGATTGCTGCTTTTCTCCTTAATGTATTTGGTCTTCCTGCGTTGCCTAAGATGACCTTGAATTCCTGGACTCAAGCAATCCCCCTGCCTCCAGCAGCTGGGACTATGAGCTTTTACTACTACACTGGCTCCTGGAGTCATTATGTTCCTGCTGAGGCCTTTGCACACTCTGTTCCCTTCGTGTGGTACCCGGGCCAACGGCTGCCTAAGGCCACACTGCCCCGTTTTGGTGAGCGAACCTGCGGTTTCAGGCAAGATCTGCGGCTGCTTTCCTTTCCACGGAATGGCTCCCCCTGGAGGCCCGGAACGTTGGCGCAGCCTGGGTAGGAAGGAGTTTGCTCCAGTTTCTGCTACAAAGCAACCATCTCCACTAGGTCAAAAGAAGACAAGGGGCCAAGGGGTGCTGGCTGAGGCTTGGAATGAGGCTCCCGAGAGAGCAGCAGGGAGGGGCAAGTGGGAGTCACGATCCTGTACCAAAGCTCTGGCCCGAATCGTAAGGCTACCCACTTCTTTGGGAAAATGAATGAATGAATGAATGAATGAATGAATAGCAAGAGGCAGAGCTCTCCTTTGGAGCCAAACTTTCCACCCTTCCTTACTCAGTACCCAAGGAAGAAGAACATCCACACATCCTCTCAGCTCAAGCTAGCAAATAACCAAAATAAATAAAATAAAACAAGAACAAAACAAAAACAAAAACCCAAGCCTCCTAGCAGATGGTTGGAGAGATTATGAGCTGCAACCTGGGCCCCACCCCCTCTCAGTAGAAGAGGCTCCTCCCAGACACCACCCAAACCACCCCCTGGAGAACCCAGACCTCTCGGAAGCTCCGGGCTGGAAGGGCTTCTGTTTGTTGCTCCAGCCGGGCCTCCTGGAGCCACAGGACCCAGCGCAGGTCTCTCAGGCGCTTTCGAATCAGTTGTCTCATAGCTGTGGCCGTAGCCACTGCCTGGCGCCTCTGTGACAAGTGCCTCCAGGCTCGGAAACTTTTGGACAGCAGCTTCCGGCTGGGGACAGAACAGGACTGATGGGGTTGGGGTTGGGGTAGGCACGGTTCTCAGCCTACCCCAGGACACCGTTCCTGTGACTTTTCCAGTAATCGTGAAGGTAATGCCCTCTTCCATAGCAGAAGACCCAAAGAACTCTCTTGCTGATGCTCTGGACCCCCAGAGAGCAGGAGGCTCCCAGAGAGAGGATAATTTCTCCCCTACACTGATGTCTACAATTCCCAGTGATCCAAACCTAAGGGCATAGAGCCTGGGCCCATAGTTCTTGGGCCCTGGAGGCCCCTGATTTCCCAGAGGCACAGTGTGAAGATAGTCCTGTCCCCTTGAAATCCTGCCAAGGCTCTGCCATCGGATGCCTAACTTCCTCAAGTCCCTGTGACACAGGCAGATGGGCCAGAAGCTGAAGTGGGCCCAACTCTACCCTCACCCCCACACAGCAGGGCCCCACCAAGCTGCCTGGGAGTCCAGGGTCACAATGGTTTGAGCCTCATTCTACAGAAACAAAAGACACCGCAGTTCTCAGGCCAAAGAGTAGGAGTGATAACTTCAGCCACGCCCATCTTCTGAGAGTGCCCCACCCCACAGCCTCCGGGAGGCCTCTACCTGCAGAGTGCTCAGAGCCAGCCGGCTGTATTGACAGGCAGGAGGCTGTCCTTTCTTTGTCACTATCTGTTTTTTCCTGGGGGGCCTTCTCTCCTCCTGCCTCTTCTGGCAGGACACTGAAGACGGCTGTAGATTCAAGTCTGGTCTCTGCTTTCCGTCTTGCGTGTGACATTGAAGTGCCCTCTGTGCCTCTTGTTACATAGAAGGCCTGGGGGACCCCCTCTCTCTTGCCCCAAGGTACTGGGTAGAAAGAACCTCCTGGTCTGAATCAGAGAAATCCCCAGCCAGTGTTCCTAGAGTGGCCTCACGAGACAGGGGCTTGTATATAGGGGACTCAGAGGATCGAGCTTGGATCCCCCCAAAGTCTTGAGGAAGCGTATACTTTCCCTAGAGTGTCTGGGCCAAGATTGGGCAGGCATTGGCTGGCTACCACAGTTGTGGGGTCCTCTCTGGGTAAGGCCGGGGTGCTCCCAGGATGTCTGGCTCCCTAAACGGGTTGCCTCAGGCTCTAGGTGTTAGATGGAGTCCAGCAGGCAGTGGGCAGTACTGCAGGAGGAAGGAGGTGAGGCCTGAGACTGACCGTGGGCAGAGACAGACAGATCCTCCAAGGTGAGGGGCTCCCCCACAAGCCTGGGTGCCCAGCTCCCTGAACTGCACCAGGGCCTGGGGCCAGGCCATGTGCACCTATCCAGAGGTGCCAATCCCCCAGAGAGTCTCAAGTGTAAGCAGAGGGTGTCTGTGACCTGGAGTGTCTGCTTCTGGTGGCAGGACGGGCCAGTTGGTGGCAGGCAGATGTTCTGCAGATGGGGGCTGACGGTCCCTCGGAAGCACAGGTTACTCTGCTGTACAAAGGGCTCTCGGGTCCTCTCCTGGGACCTCCCTGCTGGCAGCTGGAGGTTACTCTGCTGCCAGAGCCCCGTGTCACCTAGTCGGGCAGCTGTGTCCTCCAGGGCAAGGGCCCGGCGGGGACGTGGGCTGGCCAGGTTACTTTGGACTTGGTAGGACTTCTGGCACAGCCCTGGGCCTTGGGAGTGTGTGGTGACCTGGCCAACGGGCATCCTCTGGCCTCCACTACCCAGGCTGATGTCCAGGTTTCTCCAGGGTCTCTTCGGCTCTGTAAGGAACAGAGACAGCCACACCCTGGGGCGAGAAGCAGGAGATATCTTCTCAGGTAAGACAAGCGGGTATCCAGGCCTCAGGGCAGTCAGGGCTCCTGGTAGGAGGAGTCGGGACTTCAGCTCTACACGCCTGAGGGGGCCAATGGGCGGAGCCCAGGGCCTTGGAGACAGGCGGTGACAAGGTTCGACTTGAGGTCTGGCTATGTGGAACATGGAAGGGGAGGGGAGAGATGGGAGCCTGCGGGAGGGTTGTCTGTAGGTCAGACCAAGGTGCAGAGGGTTGTGAAAATGGGGGTAACCGGTTGAGATGGTGGAGAAAGGGAGAAGGGGAAAGAGTGAAGGGTTACAGTTTGCCCAGTGGTCTCAGAACACTCTCACCTTTGAATGCACCCTCTGGCTGCCCTCCAGTGACCCCCCAACTGTTCCAGACATAAGAATCAGAATCTGAATCAGTTCTTGGGCTCTCTGTACCCTAGGCTAGACCAGCTCTGTAGCCTTTTTTTTTTTTTAAATTTTATGTGCATTGGTGTTTTGTTTACATGGATATCTGTGTGTGAGTATCAGGTGTCAGGGCCCCTGGGACTGGAGTTACAAGACAGTTGTGAGCTGCCATGCGGTTGCTGGGAATTTGAACCGGGGTTCTCTGGAAGAGCAGCTGGTGCTCTTAACCTCTGGGCCTCTCTCGCCAGCCGCTCTGTAGCCTGAGAACCCTCACTCCCAGAAGCTCATTCTCCAGAGACTCTGGCTCAGAGACTTACATTCCTAAGGGCCTATTCTACAGGAACTCCACTCTTCAGAGGTGGGTGCCCTCCCAAGACCCCTCCCCTTTGGGACTCCTCCCTCCTGAGGGCCCACGTTTCCATCCTTCTCAAGAGCTCTCTCCCTTGGGGCGGACAATGCTATACCAACCAACCTCACCCGAGGAAGCAAAGCGTTAGAGCCATCAAAGGCGTTAGGTGGGAGACTAGACAGGGCCGGCTGCCACTGCCTTCCCAGGCTCAGTGAGCTTCTTACCTGGCCTCAGGACAGCCACAGTCTTCGGGGGAACATTCTCCTTATATCCGGTGGCAGGTCTCGGGTCCATGGGTTTGGGGACAGCTGTGCATTCATTAGATGGGTTGGGCTGAGGCGTAGCTCAGGGTGAAGCACTGACCTGCATGTGTGAGGCCCTGGGTTAGATTCTCGGCATAGGAACAGGGAAAGGGCACTCTCTGCGGAGAAAGAGCAAGATGCCCTGGCCACGGGCCCCTGGTGGCTCTAATACCTTTGGGCCACATCCTCAGCTATTCTGGGCATGGTCCCTCTCTGCATATGTCTCTTGGGGGTCTCTGCTCACTGCCCCCATAGCTTTCTCCCTTTCTGTTGTAATATTTTCTCTTTCTTTTTCTTTCTTTCTTTCTTTCTTTCTTTCTTTCTTTCTTTCTTTGGTTTTTTGAGACAGGGTTTCTCTGTGCAGTCCTGGCTGTCCTGGAACTCACTCTGTAGACCAGGCTGGCCTCGAACTCAGAGATTCACCTGCCTCTGCCTCCCAAGTGCTGGGATTACAGGAGTGTGCCACCATGCCCGGCTTTATTTTCTTCTTTTTTGGTAGTTTTTTTTTTTAAGGGTCTATGTGACCCTCGGTGTCCTGGAACTCACTATGTAGACCAGGCTGGCCTCGAACTCATAACACTTCACCTGCCACTGCCTCCCAAGTGCTTGGATTAAAGGCATGTACCACCAGAAATCTGGATACCAGATCACCAGAAACTGAGAGCCACCACGTGAGAGCTGGGAATCAAACCTGGGTTATCGCTCCAGTCTCGCTTCTGTTTTGAGAGTTTTTTAAATCTAGACCAGGCTGTCCCCTAAACTCACTGTGTATAGCTAAGGATGATACCGAACTCCCCTTCCCAAATTCCAGATTAGAGACTGTGCCACCACACCGACTTTGTGCAGTGCTGGAGTTCAAACCCAGCGTTTTCTTTGTGCTAGGCAAGCACTCTACAAACTGAGTTCCAAACTAGCCTTTCCCTCCCGCCTTTTTTTTTTTTTTAAATTATTTCTGTTCTGCTGCAGATACACCTGCGGGCCAGAAGAGGGCATCAGATCTCCTTATAGAATGGTTGTGAGCCACCGCCATGTGGTTGCTGACTTGAACTCAGCATCTCTAGAAGCGCAGCCAGTGCTCTTAACCACTGGGCCATCTCGCCAGCCCTCCCTCCTGCCTTTAAGACCTACGTCGAACTTCTCTCATCAGTTGCAGCATGCGGCCCAACCTTATTCTCTGTGCCCTGCATGAGCTCCGCCTGGCACGTACCATAACCGTGTCTACTGAAGAGATGGTGATTTCACCTGTCCACATACAGCATTACAATAGCCGGGCACGTGGCTGGGGCGTAGAAACGAGCTAAGTGACCGAACCGCGCTAAACACCAGCTCCGCCGTTAGAGGCATTTTGCACCGCGGTCAGTCCTAAGATTTGGTTCACTGGTTCTAGAAATGAGGCAATTGAGGCTTGCAAAGGCCACCAGCCGGCTGCACAGCCCTACCGCTGGGGGTTTCTGCAGAGGAGGCTGATTTGTAAACACCGGCGGTTTCCCTTGCCACTCCCGTCCAGCCCTTTCATCCCCACGCCCGCATAAAGACACGCAGACCTCCCTCTTCCCACCGTGGAAGCCTGGGACCAGTTCCTGCCCTTCAGGACCTGCTCTCACACGCTTCAGTCCTCCTTTGACCAATCAGGTTTCGGGGACCGCTAACGTTTAGGATAAGTGTGTGGGAAAAAGAATTTCAAACACACGGGTGGGCGCGTGCTCGCCTAGCCCCGCCCCCGTACCCAGGGTGCCTTGCGCGCCCCCAAGTGAAAGTTGCCGAGGTCTGCGCTTGCCTAGGTTCGAATGCGTGAGCTGCGCTGCTCTGGGCTGAGTTTCTGGATCTGGACCTGCATCTCAGTTACAAGGCGTGTGCCTGCGGGCAGACGCCCCACCACTACATTGTCTGTGGTCTGCAGGCCTCAGGTCTCCCCAGAAGTAGCAGGAAATCACTCAGTCTCTTTCTTGCATGCTCTTTGATGTTGGTCTATTTATGCTTCCTTCCAAACTTCACACATTTTACACCACTGTTTGGGTTGTTCCGTGGTGCACGCCAGAACTACATAGTGAGCCTGGTCTCAAAAACAAATTTTTTTTTAAAATCCTTGTCCAATATCTTCCTAAACCTGGTGAATGGGGTGGGCTACTTTTCCCCAACCTCAGCTAGTAAACCGCACTGAATCTTACGGCGTTCCTTGGCTGCTTTTCTGAGTCCTTCAAACCTGTTTTGCAGGCTACCAGTCTTTAGGTCTGTCTGCTGCATTGAGTTTCTGCTTTAAGCCATGTTTGTCATCTGCACAATGGCTGCCCTCTTAAACTCCCAGTCACCCCAGCCTCCGTAAAGCACACCCCAGCTCTGAGATCAGCTCTACAGGGTCCCTTGTCCAAGCTCCTCTGTCCAGGTTGGTGTCCCCCCAGATCAGTGTCCCTTTGGGGAGCTAGGGAACCCTATGTCCTCTGGTTGTGTGCGTGTGTGTGTGTGTGTTGGGGAGGTAGAATGCTCCAACAGACTGGCTCTCCTTCATATTCTGAATCATAGGTAATTCTATTATGTAATGAATTTAAAATGAAGTCCATTTTCAAGGCACTGGGGTAGGAAAGCCCTTAGCTCTCTCCAGGCTCACATCTGGGATCCTGTGATCCAGTCTCAGAGATGACAATGGACGGTTAGAATCACTCACTGACTCTACAGATGGTCTCTTGCTCACACACATGCGTCACAGATCAAAGCCTCAGAGGACACTCGCAGCCTTCTGATGTGTAAAGGTGCCCCGCGACGTTTACACGATTGATAAACGATAGGTATCTGCGCGGCGGGCTGCTCGCCCCTCCCGCTGTGATCAATCACACAGCAACACACACAGTAAGCTTTAACATTTACTGACCATCGAGGTTCCACTGCTCTCAACCTTCACTAGTCCCTGAGTCGCACTTATCCTCACTTTAGTTCACATTCCCCCACCCCCACCCCCAGTGTGTGTGGGGGTGGGGCAGACCAGCCGTGTGACAGACAGGTACACTGAGTGCCCAGGGGCAGTTTCTCAGGAGACTCAACTCAGTACAAACAATAGATTTGCAAACTGGACAAGTAACTTTAGCTCTGCAGGCAACAGGGAAGAGGCCTCCCGAGAACGGGGACTTGTGGCACAAAGGCAGGTGCCGGTGAGAAGGGCTGGTGGACGAGCCCCGTTCTACAAGCACAGCCCTCCTGGCCTCGCCGGTCCGGCCTGTGTGGTTCTCTCTGCCCTCCAGTCATAGGCAACTCCAGGGTCGAGCCGAGCCCCAATCCTGTGGTTCGTGATTCCCAGCTTCTGTCTTCAGCGCGCCCGCAGATCCTGCCAGTCCACCTTCATACAAACTATCCTTCTAGGGTGTATCAACCAGCCAAATTCAGATTTGGATTCCCACGCATGCTCTCTTGAGCTCTCATGCAGTGGAAGCCAGTCCCCACGAAGGCTCCCAACCTGCTCTTCTGACACCCAGCGCTCCGGCCACACCTGCTTGCTAACCACAGACAGGCCAATGCTCCAGCTCAGGCAGGCTTCCTGGGGGCCGCCCCTCCACTTAGACCTTCTCTAGCAAGCTACCGCCTCCAGGGAGTGTCTCTTCTTTTCACCCAGCTATTCTGGCACCGGACGTTCCTCTTCTTGGAGCTATTTTGTAAGGCTGGTGGCCAGCTCTGGGGTCCCTCAGGGCCTCTCCCCCACCAGCTGGAAGTTTGTCACTGTGGACAGCCGTTGACCAATGGGAAGGTCCAGCTCCCTGGCTCTAGTCCCTTCCAGAGATCCTCCTCCTCTACCCTTCCCTGCGGTTAGTCAGATCCGGGGGAGGATGCGGGCTCCCACCTGCCTTAGTTACTCAGGCTGAGCCCCTCCCGCACCTCATTAGTCTCTGCAAGCACGACCACCAAGAGACACAGGCACTGACACCCCAGGCCTTCCTTCTGCCGAGAACCCTTCCAGAAACAGGAGAAATCATTGGGGTTCTCCATCCTCTTTGCCTGAGGTCACAGGCTCCCTTCTCCTCCAAGGCCTCTGCAATCAAGAACTTGACTCGTGTCCCAGAGCTTTTTTGTTTCTGTAGACAGGGTTTCTCTGTGTAGTCCTGGTTGTCCTGGAACGCACTCTGTAGACCAGGCTGGCCTCGAACCCAGAGATTCACCTGCTTATGCCTCCAACCACCTACCAGGCATGTTTTTAAGATTCAGGGTTGTTTTTTAACATTTTAACATTTATCTGTTTGTGGTGTGTGTGTGTGTGTGTGTGTAAAACCTTGACAACAGTGTGGAGGTCAGAGGACAACTCTCACGAGTCGGTCCAAGGCTAAACACAGACCGTCTTGCCCAGGGGTAGACTCCCTTTCCTGCTGCTGTTTCTCTGGGCCCCAGCTCCTGTTTTAGTGTGCCGCATTCTCCTAAACAGACCCAAGGCCTCTTTTGAGAGGCTGCGTCACAACCTCCGCCCTCTAGTGGTACCCGCTGCTCCTCCCTCTGCTCTGTGCGGGATGAGAGGCCGAGATGCAGGCGGGTCTGGGTTATGACCCCGCCCAGAAGGGGGCGGGGATTCACTTTGCGCAGCCACTGTCACTCAGCCTCCCTGCCTGCCTACAGGTCTGTGGACAGTTCGTTCAGGACACTCACCTCAGCCTGTGGTTCCCCGTAAGTCTTCAAGTGTCTGTCCCCAGAGATCTGGCAGTGAGTGTGCGTGGGAGCCCTGGCACCTCAGGAGGCAGTGACTGGTCAGAACACAGAGCCTAGCGGAAGCCACCCGTGCCCTGCCTCATGGCTCGGGGTCAGAGGCAGTGAACTGAGCCACTTAGATTCAGAGGACAGATGTCTACACACCACACTGACCAGCATTCCTCCGCCACCCCGCCTGGCCCGAGCCAGGCTCCTCCACGGGCCCACCGGGAGCCCTTCCTTCCACCAGGCTCTGACTCAGGCGAAATCATACCAAGATGGCAGGGCAGGTCCGAGCTTGGAGCTCAAACAGCGCAGCCACAGAACCCCTGAAATTTAATGTCAGGGCTGAGAGGGGCCTCTGCAGAACCACAGCCTCCAGGCCTGGCGTGCTCAGGCACCGGAACTCCGCTCCTATGCAGAACAGGCTGAGCAGGACCGCGAGCTCAGAGCTTCTGGGAAGGGCTGGATCGGCTTGGGGTAGCCTGGGAGGCAGTGACCACTGACCCGTACGGTCTGGCTGGCCCTGAGCACTCTGAGCAGCTCGGTAGGAGTGTGATATGGTTATGGGGTAGGAGGGAAGAAACCAACCACAGTGCTCGCCCAGGGGTTAACAGGTGTCTTGAAGGGGTGGGGGGTGGAGGGGCGCAACCTGGAGAGTTAGGACCCGGCTCTTCTCAGCTGGGAAACAGAGGCTCTTCATCTCCAGGGCACATACACGACTCAGGCCACCTCTGTGGTAGGGAGTGGAGGAGGCCCCATTGTAGGTCCAGGTAAAGAAGGTGACAAGCATCCTGCTGGCGCCAGGACGGCCAGGGACAGCGTCAGTATCCCCGGGGGACAGCTTGGTCCTTGTTCTCCAGGGTTGCAAAGGGATCTGCAGGGGAATCTGAGGAATCAATCGTCTGGTAGGCGCTATGCTCCTGAGGAGGTCCGAAGAAATCTAGAGGACAGGGAACACGTGGATGGAGAGAATGAGACCGTGGGGCCTTGGCTAAGCAGACGGATCCACCGTCTGCCGTGGCTAGCGTTCAGCATCATGACACCAACGACCGTGGGCAGAAGCCCAGCCGCCAGGCCTTTAGCTAGCAGCGCCCACCCAATTCTAGCATCTGTGTGGGTGGCTCTGCAGGTGAGAGAGATCTGAGGGTCAGAGGCCGATGTGGTATCACGTGGCGTGAAGCAGACACTGGGTTCCACCCTGCACAGCAGGCCCTGCGGCCAATGGCTATGTCTGCTGTGCCGTGTCCGCCCCAGCCGCACTCGCTCAGGCAGCTGATGAGAGGCGGCTCGTCCTGGGCCCACAGACTTTCCTCCTGCTCTCTGCCAGGCACCAAGACCCAAGCAAGTCACCATTTCTAGGAGCCGCAGCGTGTGGGACAGTTGCTGTACCAGAAGGCTGGGGCTGAGGGTACAGGGCAGGACAGAAGGCACCCGTGTCTCTCACATTTCTCCCTCTGTACATTTGTCCTGGGACCACAAACAAGTCCCAAGGCCCGCCCTTCCTTCTCCCATCTGACCCCTTCACACCCGGGCAGGTCTAGGTGAGCACTGTGACAAGCCAGAGCGGGCTCCCCCAGGTCACTCTTGCACTGGCTCTGTACTCTCTCGTCGGATCCCCTGGGCCACCTGGGGACCACACCCGCTCCCACAGGAGAACAGGGTCAGCGAGGGCAGGAAAACAGCTTGGCCCACCACCAGAGAGCACAGTGTGGGCTGGGCCGGAGGCTGCAAGGCTGGCACACGGAGTTCCCTGGCCCGCCCGCCCAGGAAGGGGTCCGCCCAACATGGCAGGAGACCACACCCCCAGAGCCAGGGCTGGGTGGACACGGCAGGAAGGAGCTGTCCCCGCAGCCATCTGCAGGCCCGCGGCAGAGTCCCCAGGCTGCATCTGTGACCTGAACTCCTCCACCCACGGCTCCGCTTGTACTCTGGGCTGAGGGAGGGCCACCAAGTCTGTCTACAGACCGTCCGCAGGAAGAGTCACACCAGACGGGCATGTGGGCCAGGGGCCGGCGGGGCTGAGTGGGACTTACCCTGGCGGACGGGGAGCTCGCCCCCTCGCTCACGGTGCATGTGGTAGACGAGGCAGCAGGAGAAGGGCTTCAGGAGCAAGCTGAGGATGGCCATGCCGGCGCCGAAGCGGCCAGTGTCCCAAGTGGCAACTCTTGAGTAGAAGATGCTAATGTAGATAATGTCCAGGAAGATGGTGGCCACCAAGCCACCAAGAAACTGCAAGGAACACCATCACGGGATCATGGCCACCGACACCCCACCAGACCCCAGGCCTCCCTCACATACACCAGCCTGGTGACTGGCACCTGCATAAGTCTAGGAGCACGACGCCAGAGTCTGGCTCTAGCCCGTGGCCCCAGAATTCCCCACCCCCACCTCTGCCATTGGTCATGAGGGGCCTGTCTCCAGAATTTGAGAGGGAGTCCCTGGGAGTCCATACCATCTGTTTACACTGCAAGAAGACAAGGAAAAGCCCTTTGTAAATGTCTAAGGAGCCCCTGGGCTTCTGTGACCTGCCCCACGTCTGTTTTGAGGGGACAACGGCAGAGGGGAGTTTGGGGTGCAGGGCCTTAGGACAGGAAAAGGTGGGGGATGAGGACGAGAGAAGACTGGGGCAGATGAGGGGCCGCGCATGGAGCCACCCTGCCCCAACTCGCCACCGAGCCCCAACTCACCATGCCTATGGCATCGATGGAGTCGCGCTGGGCCACCGCCCACACCCCCAGGGCCAGGATAGTGAAGTTGCCCCAGGCGTAGGAACCCGAGAACACCAGGCAGCCCCTGCATAGAGAGACCCTGTCAGTCAGCTAGTCACCTGGAGCTGCCCACCGGTCGAGCATTCCTTCCCCCTGCTCCAGGGCCTTAGCCTCTTCTGAGAAGGGTCACTCCTGCCCCCTGCAGGCAGGTCTTGAAATAGCAAGCAGGGTGTGAATCAGGTCATGTGACTCCTCCACACCAACCTTTCCAGAGGTTTGGACTAGGATACCTTTTTAGCTGTCATGTATGGGGTTCCCATGAGAGCCCCACCCTTACCTCCTGGCTGCTACACCCTTGAGGATTCGCCTTCCTCAACACACAGCCATTTCTTGCCATCTTGAGCTCAAATGTGGCCCGAGAGATCCGCCCCCATGCCGACCTGACCCAGCTAGCAACTGACATTACCTACTGGTCTGCTGGCCGAGTGGGCTCATCACAGTGAACACGGCACTTCCCGGGACCTGGCTCTGCTGTACCCATGCTAAGTTCACTCGTTCACAGCTGCACCTCACAGGACGGAGGTGGTGCAATGAGCCTCATTTTACAGACTCAAAGTCACAGACATAGGTGACTAACCAGGTCACACAGCGGCACAGTGAATGAACATGAGGACTGACCGCTCCTAGGTACGGGTGAGGAGAAGGTTCTACTGTAGATATGAGGGAGAGACATCTATCTGCAAGGGTCCAGACTGAGCACGGCCAGCAAACTGACTAGGGCCATGACACGGTGTGGGGGAGAACATCAGAGGAAGAGTGAGAGGGAAGAGGAGAAAGGGCAGAGAAACAAGTAGAGGTCCAGGAGAGGAGCCAGGGCAGAACCGAGACCAGGTAGCCAAAACGGAATCAGAAGCTCGGGGAAGGACCCCCAGATCGTGGGCGGAGAGGTTTAGGGTAGGGGGCGGAGTGGGAAGTGCTGGGCGGGGCCACGGGTACTGAGTGACGCGGGGAGAACTGGGAGGGGCCGCGGATTCTGAGGAGATTTCGCCTGGGTTTCTTTGGGACCCGACCATCAGCAGGGCTGGGGCTGAAACACTGAAATTAGCAATTAGGCCAATAGGCCCGATGTCTTCCAGCCCTGCTTCCCTCTGTCTCGGGGAAGCAGGTGTGAGCTCGTCACCAGTGCGGAGCTTCAGGGAAAGTGACACCCTACACCCCCTGCTGTTTACATCGCTCGGAGCTGTTGGCCTGGGCACTGCCCTGGAAAGCCTGCAAAGCACACGTGATCTCTGTGGTTTCCCCCGACTTGTTTTTGGCCGCTGCAGACACAAGAGCGAAGTGACAGTGAGGTCAAGCAGCATCCCGGAGCCCCACGTGGGGCTTGGTTAGCCCACACTGCCGCAGGGGCCAATCCTTAGCCCACTGCGGACGGAAAGCAGACCCAGCCCTGTGCAGAATGGACTGCTAAATGTGATGAGCTGAAACGCTGCAGAACAGGACCTGACAGGACCCGGGAGGCCGCACACACTGACGCCAGGGGACACAACACGCAGCCCGGAGACATGTGGATGCAACCAGACACACAGTCACTTACCAGGTTGTCAACAACCAGTGAACCAGGAGAATAACCTGTGGAACAAAGACAGGGGTTGGATAAGTCTGCCAGTGCAAAGTCACAGGTGGTGTAAGGCCCTGGCACACTCGGGAGGCCCCTGCCTGGCACCTACAAGGGTCTCACGAGTGTCTTAAATCCCAGCAACGGTAAAGAGTCTGTGGTAAAGAAAGAGGAGCCGGGCCAGCGGCAGGCACTACTTTATCTTCCTGTTAACCAGCTGGGGGCTCCTCTAGAGAGCCCAGACCATGCGCCCTGGAACCATTCCCCCAGTGGGAAAATGGGAAGGGCCTCCAACAAGGGGAGAGTTCTTGGGACCTGGGGCCAGAGCTATGGGCCAATGGGAAGGCAGCCCCAGTGGCTGGGGGTGGGAGCAGGGGAGCCAGGAGGTGGGGCTGGGACTCAGTTGGTAGAGTGCTTGTCCAGCATGCTTGAAGCCCAGAAATAAATAAACTTAAGTCAGACACAGGTGTGCACCCCTGTAATCTCACCACTGGGGTGGGTGGGTGGGTGTGGAGGCAGGAGGATGGAGGAGCGGGAGTTCAAGACTTTCCTCTGCTGCATAATGAATTCAGGACTAACCTAGGCCTGTTTCAAAACACACAACAACAGTGTGTGTGGGGGTGTGTGTGAGAGAAGCAGAGGAGGTCTGAAGCAGTGGTTGGCAGCTGGGATCTCAAGCTTAATGACCCAGGGGAGCAGGAGACGTCACGTGACTTGCATCAAGGACAAAATCCCTCCTCCCTAAAAGGGTTTCTACAATATCCTTTCACTGTGCTCGGCATTCTTGAAATCACAGCCGTGGTCCTGGCTATGCCTCTGCTGGTAATCCAGAGGACACCAGGCCACCCAAGACAGGAAGGGCAGCTGCCCTGAGAGGATGTGGGCACTCACCCTCAGCTACCGTGGGTCACAGGCTTCCAGGACTAGGGCTGTGGCAGGGAGCCAGGACCAGCCCTCTGAGTGGGAGGAGGAAGTGGCCCGGGCAGAGGCCCCAGTGGGGGCCCAGACTTCCTGGGAGGCAGAGAACTATGCTGGCACAGGTGGCAGGGTTGAGCAGAGAGCAGGGCAGTGTGCACTACCAGGCCAGGCAGGCAGGAAAAGGCCCAGGACCTGGCGCTGTCAAACCTGCCCACAGGAAGGAACTCTGCGGGAGGATCCCCGGCTCACCGACCAGCCAGTACAGCCAAATCAGTGAGCCCCAGGTTCAGGGAGGGACCCCGACTCAAGGGCATACGAGAGAGACAGGACAGGACACTCATGCAAAGGTCTAACAAGAAACTGCATTTTGCTAGGCAGTGGTGGGGCATGCCTTTAATCCCAGCACTCAGGAGGAAGAGGAAGGTGGGTCTCTTGGAGTCGGGGGCCAGCCTGGTCTATAAGGAGAGTTCCAGGTCTGCCAGGGCTGCTACACAGAGAAACCCTGTCTCAAACAACAAAAAAACAAACAAATGAAACCAAAACAACAAAAAGAAAGAAAAAAGGAAAGAGAGACTAAGCTCTCATACCTCAGTTTCCCTATCTTTGTAATGGGGATATAATCAGCCCTTGGTGATACGACTTCCAAGAAAGCTGCAGGGAGAAACAGCCAAGCGGCCCAGCCCTTCCTGGGAATGCACAGCAGTAGGGACCAGGCCACAGGTGGAAGGGAGCAGACCAGGGCTGGGAGACTCTCTTCCCCCAAACAGGCCAGGACGGCAGGGGTCACCGGTGCTGAACGGGGCACACAGGCCCCTCTCTGTGTGGTGAAGATGGGATGTATCCCACAGGGGGCATCTATCACAAGGGGGCCCTGGCTTCAGGGGAAGCAGGTGCTGGTCAGTTCTTGTCATCCGCTGTTCCTATGCTTGTCCACCTCACTCTGGGGGGATCATCACTCTGCAGCAGCTCCACGTCCAAGCCCCACCTCCGGAGCACACTCGAGGGAACCCTCTGCCTCCGCTTCCTCCAGGGTCAACTCAGCAGACCTCACCAGAGAGACTCCGCACACCAGGTCCACTCAGAAAGCCAAAGCGCTCAGATGCAAAGCCCAGATCAACCCCCCTGTTCTGAGCTTTCTTTCTGTCTGGCTTTGTTTCAGGGTCTTGCAAAGGTGGCCTGGGTTCTGGTCTGAGGGCTGTTGTTTGTTTTGTTTTGTTTCTCTCTCTCTCTCTCTCTCTCTCTCTCTCTCTCTCTGGTCTTTTGAGATGGAGTTTCTCTGTGCAGCCCTGACCGTCCTGGAACTCACTCTGTTAGACCATGCTGGCTGCAAACTCACAAAGATCTTCGTTTCTTCATTCAACATCACTACCTGACACATGGTCTGAGTTTTTAATCCCCTCATCACCCTAAAAGGCACAGCCTGTTTTCCACCTCTTGTTACAGTGAGCACATCAATACACAGAGAGGTCAAGAAACCTCCTCAAGGTCACACAGATAACTCTGTCAATGTTCAGTCTTAAACCCTGGCCCTGAAGCCTGCACTCTGTCACTGGCAGGATCTTCATGGTCAAAGGCTGGGCAGAGGGAAGGGAAGTTTAACTTAGAAAAGGATGGGTCAGCAGAAGTCTGAGGGCCAAGAGGACTGATTAACTCTTTGTCTGGGCTATGGACTGTGGTTCAGTGGTAGCAAACTTGCCTGGCATGTGGTATCCCACCACAAGAAAACGAAACAGGCCTTTGTTTACCACTCCCAAAGAAGGAGGAGTTGGGGATGTCCCAGACCTCAATTTAATACATCCCAGTGTGTCCTGTTCAAACTTTTTTTTGGTCTATTAGACAAGGCGGTAGGATGCCCCCAGGACAGCTAAACTCAAGGGCTACCCAGGTGGAGAGGCAGGCTCCGCCCTGGTCCCCTGGCAGACTTTAGAGTCAAACCACGAACAGATCTTAGCTCCGCACATGAACTGGGGCAAGTCTCCTGACAGACAACGGCCACCTGCTCTTCGACGCAGCGGGGAGTCCTTGGCGCTGAAGGACTCTGTGGTGCAGGTATGTCAAGCGCTCGGCACAGGAGGCCTCATTGCGGCCTCCCACCCCCCACGGCTCCTCCCAGGGCTCCCCAGGAGGCCTCACTGCGGCCTCCCACCCCCCACGGCTCCTCCCAGGGCTCCCCGAGTCTGCTGTGAAGCTGAGCAACCAGAGCTGCTTCAGTTTAACACCTGCTTAAGACAAGCATGGGTGGCGCCCAGTTAGAGACCAGCATCTTTCACTTAGCCAGGGCCAAGTGTTGAGAATAGCAGGTGTCTTTCTAAAAAGACAGAGAGAGCGCTGAAAGGGGCAGCCACTGGGCCCCGGCTGCCTTCCACAGGGATACCAGATCTTACAAACAAACCAACAGACAGCTGGGCGGTGCGCCTTTAATCCCAGCACTTGGGAGGCAGAGGCAGGCGGATTTCTGAGTTCGAGGCCAGCCTGGTCTACAGAGTGAGTTCCAGGACAGCCAGGGCGACACTGAGAAACCCTGTCTCGAAAAGCCAAACAACAACAACAACAGAACTCCCAGCCTCATTCTGAATTTCAGATTGTGAATAACTCAGTGTGTCCCCAATACTGAGACACACAGTAAAATGCTTTCACTGATGAGAAGCCCCAAGTGACTGGAAGCCCTTCCTGCCTGTTACTTCACCACGCCCAGCGCTCTCTCACTTCTGATTGGCTCCTGCTAAGATCCAAGGAGCGTGTCAATCAGATCAAGGGAGGGCTTAGTCTTTGCATTCCGGGGTGAAAGCCTGCCCCTCACATTTGTGATGGATACACTGTACCCATCAGGTTCTAAAAGTCGATGTAGGCCATCAAAACCAAAACCCTAAGCAACTGATACCGGGAAATGCAAAGCACTGGAGCTGGGTCTTTGGGGGTTCGAATCCTGACTGTACCACTTATTTCTTGGGACACTCTGACTATTGATTTACTTGTATGGTCTAAGCTGAAGCTTGCACCCTAATAAAAGAACGCAGCCTCTCTGGCCAGGCGGTGGTAGCGCATGCCTTTCATCCCAGCACTCAGGAGGCCACAGCATGCAGCAAAGACAGCCTGATTTATATAGTGAGTTCCAGACCAGACAGAACCAGATAGCAAGACTCGCCTCTAAACAAAAACAACAGAAGCACAGCTTCAGCTTTCTCAGCGGAGGACTAGGCGGAGAATAAAAGCAACAGAGGCCGTGGCTATGGCTCGGTTGGTAGTGTTTCCTTATCCTGCAAGAAGCCCTGGGTTTCATCCCTACTGTGCGATCCCGGCACTGGAGAGGTGGAGGCAGAAGGATCAGCAGTTTGAGGCCATCCTCAGCTACATTAGTAAGTTCAAGGCTAGCCTGTACTACATGACACCCTAACTCAAATGACTAAAACATACCAGCCCATAAACATCACATTTTTTCTCACCTGTTCCTATGTTTTATTATTATTATTTATTACCGTGTGGTACTGGGACGGAACCCCGGTGCTGGTGTGAGATACTCAAATGATCCACTGTTGAGACTCCGGGTGTCCTTGTAATTATTTGAGCAGAATTAATTATAGCACCTGACCTCTAGGCCACCGCCAAGCCTTGCAGTAAGTAGCCGGTCAATCTGCCCCTAGGTAATGGATCCAGTCTCCCACCGGCTGCCAGCCATCAGCTTAGGAATGGGAAACCGGCCAGAGCAAGTCACAGCCCAACCCACATGTAATCACTCAGCTGCCCCAGAGCCACCCCTCTCTTCCCTCCGTTTTCGTCTCAGACACCAACGGGTGTTATAAATGGTGAGTCTTAGGGTCTCAAGGAGCCTGCACCAAAGGCCCAAGATGGCCGGTTTACTTCCAGGCCCACACACGGCTCTGGCCGAAGCTAACCTCTGTTGCAAACGAGGAGGGCTGAGAGAGAACAAGAACTTTGGAAATGAAGACATCCTAGGCAGCCCCGCTGCCCGGAGCGTGATCAGCACAGGCTCTGGGGTTTTTTTGCTTTTAGGAAACCTCCGCAGTTCCTGCTTCCTTCATTGTGAAATAAGGACGCTGCATGCGGAAATTAGGGAGAAGCAATTGCTTGGGGACAGCGGATTGCTCCTAACTTGAGCCAGCGCACAGGGAGACCCACCCGGACTGCACTGACCTCTCAGGAGGAGAGATGTCCCTGTCCTGCCGTGGGGGGACACCAGGAGCGCAGGCCCGGGCGGTCCGGGACCCCGTGCCAGCCTGGCTCTGCCCGGGAGGGGCGGCCCTGCCCCCAGGTCTCTGTCCCCAGGTGTCCCTCTCGGCGTCCGCCGCCTCCTCCCCGGGGCTCTGCGCCTTCCCTTCGGCTCCGACTCCGCTCCCCAGGTTCCTGGACCCCCGCCCGCCCCGGCCGCGCGGCCACCTTCAAGTTCACGGCAGGCAGCTCCATCCCGACCCGGCGGAGGACACCTGAGCGACGGCCGCGGGGACTCCTGGGCTCCGAACTCGGGAACAAACTTCCTGGCCCCGCCCGGCGCCTTGCGCCAGTTCCAACGGCGTGGGGCCCGCCCGCGCGGCCACGTGACTGCAGCCGGTTGCTAGGAGACGGCGTCTCGCTGCACGGCTCAGGCTCCCGCTGCTGCTGCTACTGCCTAGGCCGCCCCCAGCTCCCGCGCTTCCAGCAGAAGGTCGGGATTTCTGCAGCCTAGGGCTCAAGGGGCTGCCTAGGAGGATCGAGGAGAGGCGGTGGGACCACCTACAGCCGCAAGAGCCTGGGGCAAGCAGGCCGAAACCGCTGGTGTGATAACAGTTGGTGTGTCTGGCCAGGACATCCTCTTTCTTCCTTTCCTTGCACCAGGACTAGAACAGTGCCTGCCTCATCAGCCTTGTGAGGGTCAGTGAATTAGTTCATGTCCATAAAGATTAAAAAGTGAGGGCTGGAGCCGGGCGGTGGTGGCGCACGCCTTTAATCCTAGCACTTGGGAGGCAGAGGCAGGAGGATTTCTGAGTTCGAGGCCAGCCTGGTCTACAGAGTGAGTTCCAGGACAGCCAGGGCTACACAGAGAAACCCTGTCTCGAAAAACCAAAAAAAAAAAAAAAAAAAAAAAAAAAAAAAAAAGTGAGGGCTGGAGAGGTGATTCCGTGATTAGGAGCACCTGTTGCTTCTCTAGAAGATCTGGGTTCGGTTCCCAGAACCCACGGGTCCGATCACAACCATGTACCTGTGATACAAGCACCCTCTCTTGTCCTCCGCAGGCTCCGGACACACAGTGCACACACATTCAGTCAGGTAAGACGTTCATATACACAAGATAAAATAAATAAATCTGAAAAAAAAATCAAAGCTAAGTTCTTACTGTGTTAAATTTCCCTTTCAAGCTTATTGGATTTCAAGAGAATTTCATAAAATACATTAGATAGAGAGAAAGAAAGAAAGAAAGAAGGAAGGAAGGAAGGAAGGAAGGAAGGAAAGAAAGAAAGAAAGAAAGAAAGAAAAAAAGAGAAAGAAAGCAAGCAAGCGTGGCAGTGGTGGCGCACCTTTAATCCCAGCACTTGGGAGGCAGAGGCAGGGGGATTTCTGAGTTCGAGGCCAGCCTGGTCTACAGAGTGAGTTCCAGGACAGCTATGGCTACACAGAGAAACCCTGTCTCAAAAAAAGGAGGTATGGTGGGCCAAGCCTGTAAATAGCAGAATTTGGGAAGTTGAGGCAAAGCAATAATGAGATCAAAGCCTGCCTGGCTTACAAAGCGAGGCCATGTTTACTTCTTATTTATCTACTTAGTGAGGTGGGTGGGTGCATGAGTGTGGAGACTGAGGTTCTCTCGTCCCGTCCAGGGTTCTGAAGCCTGGGTAAGGAAAGGGACACAGGACCCTTTCCAGCTGATGGTCAAACAGCCTCCACCACAAGGGAAGCAGAGGCTGGAGGACCCTAGAGCCCAGTAGTTCAAAGCCAACCTGGGCAACAGAGTGAGACTTTGTCCAAGAAAGACAAGGCCTCTATTTACCACAGCACGGGCAAGGAACGATATCATCACAGGTAAAGGTCCAGAGATCAGAGCTGTGCCTGGCCTGAGTGGCTGACACGTGGAAGCTTCCGTATCATCAATATACTAGGAGCCGGGCGGTGGTGGCGCACACCTTTAATCCCAGCACTTGGGAGGCAGAGGCAGGCGGATTTCTGAGTTCGAGGCCAACATGGTCTACAGAGTGAGTTCCAGGACAGCCAGGGCTATACAGAGAAACCCTGTCTCGGAAAAACCAAATCCATATATATTGGCTCTCTCAATACAATCGGTGTCCACTTGACCAACAGAGCAAAAGTTGGAGAACATTCGGTCTGGACAGTTAGCACAGGAACTTTCCCCTGCTGAGCCTTCAGTCGGGTTGAGAGCTCTCGGGAGGAGGAAGCAGCCCTGCCTGCCCTCTCCAGTGTGGGTCCTGTCAGGACACAATTGCAACTTGTTCTGGGCTCCAGAAGAATGGAAGCCACATGGGAACCCACGGAACCCACCGAGGACGCACGATGACATCCAGACCACAGATCCCCAGATAGGATTTTTGTTCTAGGTAGATGAGGGGCGTTTGGGGGTGTGGGAGGGGATCAGAAGCAGGCCTAGTTAATACCCTGTTTGAAAGCACAACCTCAGCCCAGAAGGAGGGGAAACTACAAGTCCGCCATTGTAATGGACAGCTGTTCTGGTTTTGTTTCTAAGCAGAGTATTTCTGTGTAGTCCAGGGGGTCTTGAGAGTGCCCTGTTCTATCCTCCTGGGGCTGGGAACACAGACTTGTGCCTTTACATGGGTCTAATTATGGTTTATTATATAAGTTTATTTAACTGACATAAAAATTATACATAGCAACACAACCTGTAATGTTAATTTCTTTTTCTTTTTTTTTTTCTTTTTTCTTTTTGGTTTGTTGAGACAGGGTTTCTCTGTGTAGTTCTGGCTGTCCTGGAACTCACTCTGTAGACCAGGCTGGCCTAGAACTCAGAAATCCACCTGCCTCTGCCTCCCAAGTGCTGGGATTACAGGCGTGCACCATCATGCCCGGCTGGTAATGTTAATTTCTTAATCATGTTTATTTAGTTTGTATGTTGATATGCAGGCATGCATGCCACACCTCTGTGTGGAGCTAAGAAGACTTCCTTCAGTTGATCCCCTTTCTACCTTGTCTCTAAGTGAAGGTCTCTCCTTGTCTCTACCATTTTGAGCATACCATGCTAGCTAGAACCTGGGTGAGCCCCCAGTCTCCATCTCCCGCTTTCTGTAGGGGTTCTGGGATTACAGATGCACACGACCAGGTCTGGCATCTTACATGTGTCCTGGAGATCAAGCTCAAGTCAGCAGGCTTGTGTGGCAAGGGTCTTTAACCACACAGCCCTGGCCCTTTAGCCTGGGCTTTATTTAACTCTGGTGTGTGTGTGTGTGTGTGTGTGTGTGTGTGTGTGTGTGTGTCTGTCTGTCTGTCTGTCTGTCTGTTTGTGGTGTCTGTGTGTGTGTGTATACCCAAGCATATTTATGTGCATGTGTATATACAGGAGTCCGCAAAGGTCAGAAGAGGCACTGATCCTCTGGAATTGGAGTTGCAGATGGTTGTGAGCTGCTGTGTTATGGGTGCTGGGAACTAAAGCCAGGTCCTCTCCGAGAGCAGGAAGTACTCTTAATTGCTGAAGCATCTCTCCAGCCCTCTGTACTGTCTTTAAGGGCTAGGGTGTAGCTCAGTGGTAGTGCATTTACCTTGGATGTGAATGTGTGTAGCCATGAATTTCAACACACACACACACACACACACACACACACACACACAGAGAGAGAGAGAGAGAGAGAGAGAGAGAGAGAGAGAGAGAGAGTGAGAGACAGAGAGAGAGAGAGAGAGAGAGAGAGAGAGAGAGAGAGAGAGTGACTTTGCTCCTTTGGTAGAATGCTTGGTCAGCATCATGAGGCCCTGGTGGGATGGATGGGAGATCTAGAATTATATAAACACTATGGTGGCATGCATCTATAACCCCAAGCCTCACTCTCAAGGGGTGGAAGTAGGAGGATTCAGAAGTTCAAGGCCAGTCCAGGCCAAAGGAAACCCTGTTCCCCTGTGGTGGCTTGGGTGCGAGCGGCCCCCATAGGCTCCTGAGTTTGAACGCGAGTCCCAGTTGGCGGAAGTGTTGGGAGGATTAGAAGGTGAGGCCTGGTTGGAAGAGGTGTTACTGGGCAGGCTTTGCTCTTTCAAAGCCTACGCCATTCCCAGTTATCTGTCTCTCTGCTTCCAACTTGCGGGTCAAGATACGAGCTCTCATCTACTACCCGCCTACTGCCATGATCCCACTATAATAATCATGGACTCTTACTCTCTGGAACCATAAGTCTCATTAAACCTTTTCTTTTATAAATTACTTCAGTGGTTTGAATAAAATAGTTGCCACTGGCCCATAGGGAGGGTTACTATAGGAGGTGTGGCTTTCTTGGAGTAGGTGTGGCCTTGTTGGAGGAAGTGTGTCAGTCTTTCTCCTGCTGCCTTCAGATCAAGATGTAGACCTCTCAACTCCTTCTCCAGCACCTTGTTCGCCTGTGCATCCTCATTTTCCCGCCATGACGATAAGATAATGAACTAAACCTCTGAACTGTAAGCCAGCCCCAACTAGATGCTTTCCTTTATAAGAGTTGTTGTGGTCGGCCGGCAGTGGTGGCGCACGCCTTTTTTTTTTTTTTTTTTTTGAGACAGGGTTTCTCTGTGTAGCTCCGGCTGTCCTGGAACTCACTCTGTAGACCGGGCTAGCCTCGAACTCAGAAATCCACCTGCCTCTGCCTCCCAAGTGCTGGGACTACAGGCGTGTGCCACCACGCCCGGCGGGGGTGCACGCCTTTGATCCCAGCACTTGGGAGGAAGAGACTGGCAGATCTCTGAGTTCGAGGCCAGCCTGGTCTACAGAGTGATTCCAGGACAGCCAGGACTACACAGAGAAACCCTGTCTGGAAACAAAACAAAACAAAACAAAAACAAAAAGTGCTGTGGTCATAGTGTTCTTTACAGCAATAGAAAAACAACTTAGACACGCCCCCAAACAAAGCCCTCTCCCCCCCCCCATGTACTCGCAGGGTCCTGCTCCACACTCAGAAGGAAGAATGCTGCAAAGAGGCCAAGAAGCGGCGAAGCAGACAGGCCCTGTGGGTCTGCTTAGTTTGTCGTCACTAGATGGGATCCTCACGCTTCCACATGACTGTGTGCTTTCTCAAGGTACCTGAGCATAAAAACAGACAGCTCCCCAGGGCCTTTGGGCCTTTGTTTCTGAAAGCTCCCGTGTCATATAGACCCCGGGTTTACTATATATGTTATGCTGACTTCATCCCAGCAAGCTGGAGCCAGAGGGGGAGAGGACAGGTGAAGAACCAGCTAGCTGGGCAGGCCGGGCTGGCGTGCAGTGAGGACACAGGAACAAAGGAGAAAGAAGCTAACTGTTCTCAAGGGAGCCCGGGTTCCTGCCATGACCTGCTCCCTGCTTCCTGCGGGAGGACAGAAGGCCCCCACAGACTGTAAGGTCTCAGAGATAGCCATTTAGGGAATGTACTTCTGGAATTTAAGTTTAAAAATTTATTTAGCTGGGCCTGGTGGCCCACACCTGTAATCCCAGCGCTTGGGAGGCAGAGGCAGGCGGATTTCTGAGTTTGAGGCCAGCCTGGTCTACAGAGTGAGTTCCAGGACAGCCAGGGCTACACAGAGAAAACCCTGTCTCGAAAAACAAAAAAAAAAAAAAAAACAAAAAAAAAAAATTTATTTATTTATTTCATGTATGTGAGTACACTGTCTTCAGACACACCAGAAGAGAGCATTGTATCCTCATTACAGATGGTTGTAAGACACCATGGGGTTGCTTGGAGTTGAACTCAGGACCTCTGGAAGAGCAATTAGAACTCTTAATCTCTGAGCCATCTCTCCAGCCCGGAATTTAAGATTTATTTGTTTGTTTGTTTTGAGACAGGGTTTCTCTGTGTAGCCCTGGCTGTCCTGGAACTCACTCTGTAGATCAGGCTGGCCTCGAACTCAGAAATCCGCCTGCCTCTGCCTCCCAAGTGCTGGGATTAAAGACATGGGCCACCATTGCCTGGCATAAGATTTATTTTTATTACATTTGTTTGTTTGTTTGTGTGTGTGTGTGTGTGTGTCTGTGTGTGTGTGTGTCTGTGTGAGAGAGAGAGACCAAGCCAGCTCAGTCAGTCAATAGGTCCTCCAGTGCAGGAGCGAGGATTGAAAAGAGACAATAAGATAAAACTGCAGCATGGCCTCAGTCAATTCTTGGACTGAAGGTGGGTTTATTTTTCCCAATTCACTTTTATACCATTTTAATTACATGTAGGTATTAAGGGATAGTAGTACATTGAGGAATCAAGCAAGACAATAAAGAAAGTGCCGCGATCCAATCAATGATCGCCGTTTCTTGAGGCATAATCATGACTGGAGCCCGCTTCGTCCCACCTTAATGTCAGATTCCTGCCTGGACTTCTTTGTCAAGCCCCAGTGTCAGATTCCTGCCAAGTGGCCCATTTCCTTGTCCTTGGGCAGGCCAAAAAAACTCTGTGTGTGTGTGTGTGTGTGTGTGTGTGTGTGTGTGTGTGTAAACACTGTAGCACAGGTGTGCGTGTGCGGAGGGGACAACTTGCAGAAGTCATTTTTCTCCTACCATGTGGGTTCCAAGGATTAAACTCTCATCTCAGCGTGTCCCGAGCACCTTTCCTCGGAGAGCGGTCTAGCTGGCCTCGAACTCTGATCCTCCTGACTGATGCCAAGCCTCGGGAGTGTTCATAGGGTCACATGTGCCCACTGTGCAGGGTTCCCAGCCACTCGGCTCTTGGCACCCAGTAATGGCTCTATACAGCTGTCCCTCCAGCTGTCCCTCCGGCTGTCCCTTTGCCACACGAGAAGCATGGTGGCTGACAGCCTCTCAGCATCCCTGGCGCACTGCAACGCCCGATGAATTGAAGAGGAAGGGTAAATATCTACTGGGTGGAGAAGTGGTGCCCAGCCGCTCTCCTACTGGTAAGCCAGGGAGCTGGACACTCCCCTGCAGTGGGACCCTGTCGCACTGCAGACTTATTCATAGGGTTAGGGTTAGGGTTAGGGTTTAGGGTTTAGGGTTTAGGGTTTAGGGTTTAGGGTTAGGGTTAGGGTTAGGGTTAGGGTTTCTTAAACTGTTGACTGACAGCTTCTTAAGCTATACAACAGTTTCATTCTTTCTCATTTTTATTAAGCTTTAGTTTTATTTATATGCATGCATGTATGTGTGTGTGCCATGTATGCACTGTGTGTCCACAAAGGCTGGAAGAGGGCTTTGGATCCCCTGGAACGGGAGTTGCAGGTCACTGTGAGCCGTCTGTTATGGATGCTGGGAATCGAAGTAGCGTCCTCTGGAAGAGCTGGGTGTGCTGTAACTGCTGAGCTATTTCTTCAGTCCCCAATTTTAGTCATGTGACCCCCTGTTCTCTTACCCCACCCCCTTCCTCTCAGTGAAACCCATCTTCCCATCTAGTTCCCCTTCTACTTTCTTTCTTTTTTTCTTTTCTTTTCTTTTTTTGGTTTTTTAGAGACAGGGTTTCTCTGTGTAGCCCTGGCTGTCCTGGAACTCACTCTGTAGACCAGGCTGGTCTCGAACTCAGAAATCTGCCTGCCTCTGTCTCCCAAGTGCTGGGATTAAAGGCATGCACCACCACCGCCTGGCTCAAGCCTTCTCTTTGTGTGTGACTCTCACTGGGTTGAATTCAAGTCTCTCACCAGAGCATGAGTGGGAGATGGTTCCCTGGGGCAGAGCCAGTTATCAGAGGCTGCACTTCTGAAGAAAATTGTCTTAGTGAGGGTTTCATTCCATGAACAGACACCCTGACCAGGGCCACTCTTATAAGGACAACATTTAATTGGGGCTGGCTTACAGGTTCAGAGGTTCAGTCCATTATCATCGAGGCGGGAACATGGCAGCATCCAGGCCGGCATGGTGCAGGAGGAGCTGAGAGTTCTACATCCTCATCTGAAGGCTGCTAGCAGAATACTGGCTTCCAGGCAGCTAAAATGAAGGCCTGAAACCCACACCCACAGTGACACACCTACTCCAACAAGGCCACATCTACTCAAACAGGGCCACACCTTCTTTTTTAAAAGATTTATTTATTTTTATGTATATGAGTGTACACTGTAACTGTACAGATGGTTGTAAGCCTTCATGTGGTTGCTGGGAATTGAATTTAGGACCTCCGCTCGCTCTGGGCGGCCCCACTCCCTCCACTCAACCTTGCTCATTTAGTCCCTGCCCGCTCCAGTCCAAAGATTTATTTATTATAATATGTAAGTGCACTGTAGCTGTCTTCAGACACACCAGAAGAGGGGCGTCTGGTCTCATTACGGATGGATGTGAACCACCATGTGGTTTCTGGGATTTGAACTCAGCACCTTCGGATGAGCAGTCAGTGCTCTTCCCCACTGAGCCATCTCTCCAGCCCAGGGCCACACCTTCTAAAAGAGCCACTCCCTGGGCCGAGCATATACATCACAAAATGCATCACAAATACGCAGCACAACCATCACAAAAATGAGACCTCCTCTCCCTACAACTGCAAACTCCCAGTGGTCCCTCCTCGAGAGGTGGAGCCTTGCAGATCCTTCCTCCACCCCTGCTGAAATGTTGAGCCCCTCCCCCATCACGTGCAGGTCTTATGCAGATAAACCACACCTGCAGTGTGTTCAATGGTGCAATGGTGGCATCATGTGCAGACCCATACTCTGTCTCTTACACTCTGTTGCTTCTTCCCCATCCCTGTTCTGCTGTGCTCCCTGAGCCCAGAAGGGAGTGAGTCCCACTGGGACTCACTCCCTTCCCCAGCCCTACTCTGCTGTGTTCCCAGAGCCAAGGAGGGAGTGATCCCACTGAATCATTCCATCCCCAGCCCTACCCCCAGAGCCCTGGAGGGAGTGATTAAGCTGTCTCACTAAGGTCAAGCATTCCTCTAGGCACTTTGGGACATCAGGGACTTCCGCACTAACTGACTAACCGTAAGGAGCTTCTCTCCTTGAGGGCTGGGGACAGCACCAGTAAATGACGCTGCATAAAATGTATCAGAAGACTCTTCTGCACTGGGAATCTCAAGGCCCGAATCCCTGCCACTTTCCCCAACCCTCTGCCACTGGGTGTCTGTGTCCCTGAGTGAGTCATTGGTCCTAAATGGGGCAGTGACATCAGATCTGAGATGCTGTGGGGCTCACAGAAGGCTGGAAATGAGAAAGGTCTTTAGAATGACTCCAGCTGCCAGGCAGTGGTGGCGCACACCTTTAATTCCAGCACTCAGGAGGCAGAGGCAGGAGGATTTCTGAGTTCGAGGCCAGCCTGGTCTACAGAGTGAGTTCCAGGACAGCCAGGGGTACACAGAGAAATCCTGTCTCGGAAAAAAAAAAAAAAAAGAAAGAAAGAAAGGAGAAGAGAAGAGAAGAGAAGAGAAGAGAAGAGAAGAGAAGAGAAGAAAAAGAAAAAGAAAAAGAAAAAGAAAAAAAAAAAAGAATGACTCCAGCTGTCCTGTGCTTCCAGCGGTAGGAGAGACACCAGTTTTGATGTCCCAGCCACTTCCTTCCCTAAGAGGATAAGCCACAGTGGAAGAAACAGAGCAGAGAATATAGTCCCAAACTCTGTTGTTGTTGTTGTTGTTTTTGTTTTTGTTTTTTTTTGTTTTTGTTTTTCGAGACAGGGTTTCTCTGTGTAGTCCTGGCTGTCCTGGAACTCACTCTGTAGACCAGGCTGGCCTTGAACTCAGAAATCTGCCTGCCTCTGCCTCCCAGAGTGCTGGGATTACAGGTGTGCGCCACCACTGCCCGGCTCCAAACTCTGTCTGAAGGGCACACAGGCCTGTGAGGAAGTGGGGCCAGGAAGCCTTCCAGAGAAGGGCCTTGAGGGCAGAGCCCGGCCCCTCAGCATCTCGGGGAATGTCCTCCTCACAGTCAGTTTGCTCCCCTATGGTGTTGGTCTTCACAGACACACTGGCTCTGGGTGTCTTGGCCTTGGGTCTGACGGGACTGGAGAGAGCCTTGATGGCTTGGCAGAGATGCCCTTTGTTGTTGTCTTACGACTTTATTTTTGTTTTACGTGTATGGATGTTTGCCTGCCTGTATGTCTGTGCACCGTGTGTGTGAAGCACCCAAGAATGCCAGGAGAGGGCGTCAGATCCCCTGGAAGAGGCCATCTTTTAGGTGCCTTTCAGAGAGTCTGGAGCAGGACAGTATAAAAAGTTGCTAGTGAGCCGGGCAGTGGTGGCACACGCCTGTAATCCCAGCCCTTGGGAGGCAGAGGCAAGTGGATCTCTGAATGGATGCCACACTGCTCTACAGAGCCAGTTCCAGGACAACCAGGACTACACAGAGAAACCCTGTCTTGGGGGGACAGCGAGGGGCTAGAGAGATGGTTAAGAGTACTTGCTGGCTTCAGCGTTGCCTTGGTGGAGCGGGACGGGCCCACCCTCAGGTTGTAGATATGTGTAACACACCAACTTACTGCGACCTAGGAAAGGCTGCCAAGGATGTCTTTAACAAAGGGTATGGGTTTGGCATGGTCAAAATCGATCTGAAAACCAAGTCTTGTAGTGGAGTGGAATTTTCTACTTCAGGTCATGCTTATACTGATACAGGGAAAGCATCAGGCAACCTAGAGACCAAATACAAGGTCTGTAACTATGGGCTCACCTTCACCCAAAAGTGGAATACAGACAATACTCTTGGGACGGAAATCTCTTGGGAGAATAAGTTGGCTGAAGGGTTGAAACTGACTCTTGATACCATATTTGTACCAAACACAGGAAAGAAGACTGGGAAGTTAAAGGCCTCCTGTAGACGGGATTGTTTTAGTCTCGGCAGTAATGTTGATATAGATTTTTCTGGACCGACCATCTATGGCTGGGCTGTGTTGGCCTTTGAAGGTTGGCTTGCTGGCTATCAGATGAGTTTTGACACAGCCAAATCCAAACTGTCTCAGAATAACTTTGCTCTTGGTTACAAGGCTGCAGACTTCCAACTGCATACTCGCGTGAATGATGGCACTGAATTTGGAGACTCTATCTACCAGAAAGTGAACGAGAAGATTGAAACGTCAATAAACCTGGCATGGACAGCTGGCAGCAACAACACTCGTTTTGGCATCACTGCAAAATATAAGCCGGATTGTAGAACTTCTCTCTCTGCCAAAGTAAACAATGCCAGTTTAATTGGACTGGGTTATACGCAGACCCTCCGACCAGGAGTCAAACTGACCCTGTCAGCTTTAATAGATGGAAAGAACTTCAATGCAGGAGGCCACAAGGTTGGATTGGGATTTGAACTGGAGGCTTATTGTCGCTTTGAGTAGAGTGTCAATTGTCCCTGGGAATGAAGAGAAATGAACCCACTATGCTTTGGCCTTAAAATTCTGTGAAATTTCAAAAGTGTGAACTTTTTATTCTTCCAAAGAATTGTAATTCTTCCCACACTGAAGTCTAGAGATTACAGATCCATCCAATGGGAGGTCCTTGAAGGCATGCCTGGAAATTGTCGTGTTTGTGCCACATTTCAGTTGAGTTCCGCAGAGTTAATTTAAATATGTTCCTCAACAACAACGTAGTGTCATGTTAAAGGAAGTGACCGCCTCCCCAGTTTGTACATCTCGTCCTGCATGTCCCACTCCACTTTTCCACGACCTTTTGTTATATCAGTCTCTGCTCTAGTGAGATCTTTGGTTTTGCATCAGAGTAAAATAAACCCATCACATTTGAAACATAAAAAAAAAAAAAAAGAGCACTTGCTGGTCTTGTAGAAGACCCCGGTTCGGTGCCCAGCCCCCAACAGATGGCTCATGTGTAACTCTAATTCTAAAGGATCCTTTTCTGACCTCCCAGGGCTTCAGGCATCCATGCGGTGTATGCACATGCGTGTAGGCAAAACGTTCAAACATGTGGAAGAACATACAATCAGACAACGAGATACCCGGGCTTCTCTCGTCTCAGTGCCACGATGGGGAAACGAGAGAGATAGGGTATCCTGGCGTGATTTGTGTGCCTTGGCGCAGAAGCGATCCGGTGAGTGAGGAGACATGCAGTGTGGAGGAGGAGAGGCCAGGCGCTCACCCTGGTCTTAGCTACGTGGCGGGTTCGAGTGTGGAATCCGAGCAGCTTAGGGAAGGCAGTTTCGAATTGCCAGCGGGAGAGGCTTACTCTAGTGGGACCTGTCCAGTCACTTAGTGCTAGGACTGGAGCATTCAAGTTCAGCAGTGAGGGACCCACCCAAAGACCAGGAAGGAAAGAAAGGCATGTGGGGAAATTGCCTCTGCCCTTCTGTATCCTAGGAAATTGGCCAGAGGGAAAGCAGACACAGAGATCATTTCCTGGAGGAAGGAGGCCTGCTCCCCAGCTCTCTGTTCTGTGGTGCTCCCTTTCGCTGTGGTGCTCCCTTTCGCTGTGATGCTCCCTTTCCCTGTGGTGCTCCCTTTTGCTGTGGTCCTCCCCTTCATTGTGGTCCTCCTTATTACTGTGATGCTCCCTTTCATTGTAATGCTCCCTTTCATTGTAGTGCTCCCTTTCATTATGGTGCTCCCTTTCATTAAGTTGTGTGTGTAGGGTGTTCTTGTATAAATGCTTGTGTGCATATGTGTATGTGTGTGTGCATGTACACACGTGTGTGAATACTTGTGTACATGAACACACGCATGCGCTCAGCTGTTCTGTTCTCCCTGTTTTCCGCTGAGGATCTTGTCCAGTTGCATTCCTGCATCTGCGCCAAGCCCTCCCCGAAGGCCCAGCCTCCTCTGTATCCGGCTTCCCATCTCTGCACGGATGGTGTTGGAATTTCCATGTCTGGGCACTCTGTCTGTGTGTGCACAAGGGTAGCTGGGGCCCTGGTCCTGCCACCCGCAAGGTGGCCATCAGCTGCCAGCTTCCCTGGGTGTTTGCTCTCCTTGTATGTGATCCCACAGTCTCTAGGAGGATCGCCTTCCTTGCACGGTGTCTAGACAGCCAAATGCTTAAAATAAAATCAGAAGAGAAAAAAAATCCCCAACAGGTATTTGTAGTTGTCTACTTTTTAAATAGCTATGTGTTTATGTACCGTGCATGTATGTCTCTGTGTATACATATCAACACACGCACACAGTTTTGCTTTATTTTAAGCATTTGGCTGTCTAGACTGTGTGGACTAGCAAGTCCACAATCTGTAGAACAGGCTGACAGGCCAGTTAACGCCGCCTGAGACCTGATTTCTTCCCCAAGGTCTCCATTCTTGGTCTTAGAGCCTTCAACACCTCAAACTGTCCACCGCAGAGGCTCTGCCGCTCGGCTCTCCAGCCGATCACAGCGCCTGGTCACAGGGCAGTTCCTCTGGCAGGCTGTGTGGTTCTGGGATTGCGCGCTCTGTCGGTCACCCCAAGCTTTGGATGGCAGCAGTGGCCGATGCTGTTGTCTGTGTGGGCTTTTGTGCCTGGAGAGCCCAGGACATGGAATACCAGTCAGGGCTGGCTTGGGGAGAGGGCAGAACAAGTGGGTAGGATATGAGTAGACATTTTGTTCCTTTTCCACCTTTATCTCCTGCACACACACATGGCGGATCCTGGAGCTCCGGGTGCACGCAGGGACTGGAAACAGGATGCCGGGTCCTTGTGACTGGTTAGTGCTCAGGACCACTGATATGTAGAAACAGATTTTTAGGTTGGCGTGTCAGGATAGAAAGGGTGTAAGGAAATGATAGGCCCTTTCTGCAGCCGCTGTCTGGAGGTCAGCTCCCAGCGAGGAAGCTGTAACCCAGAGACCAGATCTGGCCCATTGCGCTTTGATGGCAATATGCTTTTATTAGTACATAACACCTGCTTCCATGTCACCCACTAGCAGAACTTAACAGTTGGGACAGAGAGGCCATGACCTTTGATGTCTATAGGAAGGGGATATTCTGGGTTTGGTCTCTTAGAACCGCCCTCAGCTGGAGTACTCTGGCTCACTGGGCAGAGGCACAGGGAGAGAAGTTTGGTGCAGTACTCGATAGTCTTAAAACCAAACAGGCCGGGCAGTGGTGGTGCACGCCTTTAATCCCAGCACTTGGGGGGCAGAGGCAGGCAGATTTCTGAGTTCGAGGCCAGCCTGGTCTACAAAGTGAGTTCCAGGACAGCTGGAACTATACAGAGAAACCCTGTCTCGAAAAACCAAAAAAACAAAAACAAAAACAAAAACAAAAAACCAAACAGGCCAAGTCCCAGGAGCACAGAGGGAGTGGCCCTCTGGGTTCAGAAACCCGAGATGTTTTGGAGGATGCTGGAACTGGATGGAAGGGTCCACAATTTAAGAAACCCTGGGTTTGGGAAAGCTGGTCCGCACCCGCTCTGCCCGGCTGGGCAGGGAAGTGTTACAGGGACACCAGGCTCCAACGGTGGTGTCTGGACTCGACCTTGGCTTTGGGATATCAAAGCCATTGCCACTGGAGCCAGAACTTCTCTCATCAGCCGGATCTGAGAGGACCTGGCGAGCGAGCAGACAGGGGTGGTACCGGCAGGAGCAGTGCCCAGATAAGAGACGCTCCCTCGGGTGCCAAACCAGGCCGTCGCAAGCGGTTCACAAGCTTTTGCAAGATGGCACCTGAACCTCCCCAGACCCTGCCAGGAGTGACAGGGCTTTTGTTCTGTACCTCACGGAAGCAGGTGGCAGCTGCAGCTGCTGCTGGCCAGCCTGCTGTGACCAGCCTCCCAGCCTCTGGGAAGCCCAGTTGCTCCAACCCTTATCCAACTATAAGGAACTATGGCTGAGGTGCGGGTGAGGGAAGAAGGACCATGTTTGCTTTGCTCGCTCAGAGAAGACCTCAGTCAAACATGTGGAGTCAATAAACAGGAAATGACAAGAGGAATAGGGTCCCCTCTCACGGCTCTAGCAATGCTCCATGCCAGCCAGCCAGACGGACCATCTCCCGGAAGAACGGGGACAAGAAGTGGCTTGGCAACGGTCACCTCTTTATTAAAAGCTCAGAGAATCCATGCAAGGAGGCGGAACACCCCTTCCCCTGATGCTCCCACGTTCCAAGGAGGAGTTACAGCCCTCCAAGGAATTATTCAAGACTTCAAAAGCCCAACCATAGAGGCTCCAGGTCTAGGAGCCCTACCTGGTATCCTCTAAGATGTTATATATTTTTTTAAAGATTTATTTATTTATATGTATGAATAAACTGTTGCTGTCTTCAGACACACCGGAAGAGTACATCAGATCTCATTACAGAGGTTGTGAGCCACCATGTGGTTGCTGGGAATCGAACTCAGGACCTCTGGAAGAGAAGTCAGTGCTCTTAACCACTGAGCCATCTCTCCAGCCTGTTCTTTTATTTTATTTTATTTTATTTTTTTATTTCATGTGCATTGATGTTTTGCCTGCATGTATGTCTGGGTGAGGGTGTGGGATCTTGAAGTTATAGATGGTTGTGAGCCACCATGTGGGTGCTGGGAATTGAACCGGTCCTCTGGAAGAGCAGTCAGTGCTCTTAACCACTGAGCCATCTCTCCAGCCTCACTAGTGTCCTCCAACCAGAGCCAACAGCCCAGAAGGGAGGCCTTGGACACTGGAGTTTGCCCTTGATGCTAGGTTGCCAGGAAACAGACCTCAGCGTTGCCAAGCCATACTGCATGCAACCGTGCTGACCTGTGCATGTGACCCCCACCCCAGCATCTGTCTTCCATCTGTATCCTGAACCTGTGACACCCCATCACACCCAAGAGCAAGCTGGACATTGTATTAGAAGCCAGATGATGCCGGGAGTGGGAAGCGGGGTGCCCCTGGGCCTGTGCTTCAGTACGTGTGGAGGAGGACCCGCAATCCTGGCACCCAGGGCTCCTGGTTCCTTTCTTTCTAAACAGATTCCTTGCAGGTTGTGTAGATGGTCCTTGTTGGAACCTGCAGAGGTAGCCGAGCGGAGGCTGAAGGGAGACTCTGTGATTCCACCAGCCGCCCAGGAGATGCTGGACATTTGCAACAGGAGGGGCCTGGCCACGGATCTGCCCCAGATCGACTGCTCTTCCTTGAGATTTGGAAACGTCACTCCCTGCAGCATAAACCCCCGTTCTGCGTGCGGCTGGCTCACCCTGACCGCCCACCCTCTGCGTCCACCCAATCGCCATGGCCTGCAGGCACACACTCACTACGAGCATGTCTGCGAGCATGCTGTCACGGAGGGCCAGAATTAATGTAGTCCAGACCCAAGAGCCCTCAAAAGGGAGCCTCAGCTGCTGGCCTCTCAACACCCCACTTTTCTGGCACCCGGGGCTCCACAGAGGCTCACTGCAGGCAGCTGCGGAGGGAGCCTGCAGAGGACCTGGAGAGGCTGGAGGAAGAGCTCCAACTCAGCTCGTCAGCAGGAGAAGGTGTGGGGCCTTGACCTTGACCCCCTCAAAGGGCAGGCTACGCCGTCATCTTCCTTTGAAGTTTGTGTCTCAGGTCATAGGACCCTCAGCCCTCTTCCACCAGCCGTGAGAACGAGCAACCAGACAAAGCCCAGAAAAATAGTCCCTGTCTGGGGACAGTGGGGATCTGTCAGTGTGTTCTTGAGGCTTCCGCTCAGGTGTCCATCTAAGCCATTAGCCTCCTCTTACTCTGCTCAGTCCTCCACCAGGGTCCCCTTTTACAGACACAAGCCTGTTCCTGAGGGCGGTGGTGGCGCACGCCTTTAATCCCAGCGTTTGGGAGGCAGAGGCAGGCGGATTTCTGAGTTCGAGGCCAGCCTGGTCTACAGAGTGAGTTCCAGGACAGCCAGGGCTACACAGAGAAACCCTGTCTCGAAACAAACCTATTCCTGCATGGCCACAGGCTCTCCCACCCCTGCCTCAGCACGGGAATCTCCTCTGCAGCGCAGTGACCTTGCTCTGTGACATATCTACTTTGTTGTTGTTGTTGTTTTTCTTAGACAGGGTCTCTCTGCATAACCCTAGCTCTCCTGGAACTCTATGTAGACCAGCCTGCCTTTGAACTCACAGAGGTTCACCTACCTCTGTCTCCCGAGTGCTGGGATTAATGCACTTTGGAGAAATCAAAGAAAGCATCCTGAAGTGTGCCTGATGGTGCACACCTTTAATCCCAGCATAGGAAAGGCAGAGGCAGGCGATTTCTGTGAGTTCCAGGCCAAACCAAGCCAGTCTACATTATGAGTTTCAGATCAGCGAGGCCTGTATAGTGAGACATCAGTTAAAAAAAAATCACTGGCTAGGTGATGGATCACTGTGGAAGAGAAGGCCTGTTGAAGTTTGTTAGCTGGCTGTGTGTGTGTGTGTGTGTGTGTGTGTGTGTGTGTATTTTATAGGCCAGACACTGTACTAAACACCTGGTAAGAACCAGGCATTTACATCTCGAAGATGAACAGTCAAGGCACAGAGACCTTAGGTGCCGTACCAAGGTCAGCAAAATGTGAGAGAGAGAGAGAGAAGAGGCTGTTTGTTTACTGCAGCAGGTGAGAAGACAGGGCACCCATGGTCTAACCTTGGCTGCCAAGGCGGCTCCCTGGAGAGCTTTGGAGAATTTGAGACCAGTTAGCATGCAGTTCAGGAGTCCAGGCTCAGCACTCGCCTGGACCGTGCAAGGCCCTGGTACTACAAAAAAGGAAAATAAATCTGTATTAGGACTCGCTTTCCTATCGCTGCCTTGATCCTTCCGGCTGCCGGCCCCGCCCCCCATTCCCAGGCCTATCAGACCCAACTTGGACAGGAGAACAAGCCTATTGGATTTCTTCTAGATCTGCCTGCTTTCCTTGGTGCCTGACCCCTGGACCAGACTGGTCACCCCAAAGCAGTAACAGCCCTGGCATCCCATGGATGTGGTCCAGGCTGGGGAGGGCTTGTCCTGGGAAGGCTTTTGTCCTTTGCAAAGGTTGGCCAGGAGGGAGATGCCGGGCACAGGGACCTAAAGGACTCTCCCGAAGCCAGATGCGCTGGAACACGTTCTGCGTAGTGACGGTAACGGTGGGCGTGTCCTCACGGTTCTAGCCTGTAGGGGTGCTTCACACTGGACCCCAGACTCAGAGGTGGCCCCACTTTCCAAGGGGCATTGCTGCTGACGTGGAGTAGAAACTGAGGACAGCTTAGGAGGGAGTGACCTGGCGTCCCAGGATTGGATGGTCTGGGCTATGGTTGGGCACAGGAGGAAAGTTACTGTCTCCCCCACTCGTGGACTGTGATCAGTACCTGTCACATGCTAGGACCCAGCCGAGGGATCATTCTTCACTCGGAAACAGGTGCCATATGTGGGAGCTGAGGGAAAGAAGTGGGGGGAGGGGCAAGCGGAATGGGATCAGGCCCGGGGCCCTGTGCAGTTTAGGCAAACAGCTTATTTAGCTTTGCTTGAGATACAGATTCCTGTAGTCTCGCCTCACATTCTCTATGTGTCAGAAGCAGCCCAGGCCGTTCCAGGCAAGCTTGTTACAAACTTAGCCACGCCCCTAGCCCTCCTGTTTTGTTTGTAAAGAAGTTACGCCTGCCAAAGATGCTGAGCCAGGCCTGTAATTTCAGCATTTGGAAGACTGCGACGGGAGGATTGTCTGAGTTACCAGCTTGGCCAAAAAAGTGAGACTCGGTCCATCAAAAAGACATACGTGTCTCTTGGGAAAGCCTGAGGACGGTGAAGACAAGCTGTCTCTGCTGTCGCCAAAGCCGGAGCATCGTGGATGACGTCGGACCCTGCAGGAGGGATCACTGCACCTCAGTCGCGCGCCAGAGGTCAGGTGTTCCCTCTCTTTCCAACCCTGGCCGCAAGTCAAGGAAGCCTCTTGATTTCTCAAAGGGAAACGGCTGCAATGCTGGTGTGGAGCAGAAGAGGGCGCGCTACACAAAGCCACCGGGTCGAGCAGGATCGGTGAGCCGGTGGGGTCCCGCCCGGGGCTGAGGGCTGCAGGCAGCGGGGCGGGGCGCAGGCGCACTGCTCTGTGCGGAGCTGCCCTCCAGCTCAGCCATTGGTTCCCCACTCAGCCCCAAAGCTGAGCTAGTCACTAATACGGTCCCGTTGGTCCTAAACCTCCCTCGGTCAGATCCCGGGTCGGTGGGGAGGCACCACTAATGCGCTAGACGTTGATGAAAGATCCCTGATCCCCGTTGGCTGTCTCGGGTTCCACGCAGCGCCCCTTCCTCCGAGTGACCCTGCGGTTCCGGTGGAATTTGGCGTAGCAACGCAGCCCTGAGTGGAAGAAGGCAAGGGGGTCAGAACTGAGGGTGACTGCCGCCTCTCTTTTCTTCCCCTCCAGCCTTCCTAGGCTTCTCATCCAACAGCCGCTACACACACCGAGTCTGAAAAGACTTCAGAAGCTGGGCTGGTGGCACAGGCCTGTACACTAAGGAGGCCGAGGCTGGCCAGGACTGAAGAGCAGACTCAAAGCGAAACAAAAACAAAATCTAAATGTTGAAAGTTGCGTTTGCGGATCTTAAGCACATCCTCGTCTCTCAACTACACACAAGCTCATAACTTTAGAGGGGAAAACCTGAGCATGGTGGCCCACTCTCTAATCCCAGCATCTGGGAGGCAGGAGCAGACAGTCCTCTGATTCTGAGGCCAGCCTGGTGTACAGAGTGAGTTCCAGGACAGTCAGTGCTACACAGAGAAACCTTGTCTCAAGAAACAAAACAAAAATAACAACAATAAAAAACCCCACCAAAATACTAAATGAACAAATGAAAGACTGAAGCTGCAGGCCAGTTATAGAGTATTTGCCTGGAAAACCCTGGGCCCAGGAAAAAAGAAATGAAACCTCGGGCTGGAGAGATGGCTCAGCAGTTAAGACTGCTCTTCCGAAGGTCCTGAGTTCAAATCCCAGCAACCACATGGTGGCTCACAACCATCCATAAAGAGATCTGATGCCCTCTTCTGGGGTGTCTGAGGACAGCTACAGTGTACTCACATATAATAAATAAATCTGACAGCTTCAATGTACAAATCTTTTTTTAAAAAAAGAAAGAAATGAAACCTCTCACCATCTGGGGAGATGGCCTAGTGGGTAAACTAATTGTCCTGCAAATGTGAGGACCCATGTTCAGATCCCCAAAACCCCTGTACAAAGCCTGACCGACTCTGTAGTGCCTCTGTAACCAGACTACAAAGTTTCTATGGCAAGATGGGGATGCTTGGCCAGACAGCACACACAGCCGGGCAGGGGTGGGGCACACTGTTAGTCCTAGGCAGACAGATCTCTGAGTTCGAGGCCAGCCTGGTCTAGAGAGTGAGTTCCAGGACAGTCAGTGCTACACAGAGAAACCCTGTTTCAAAAACAAAACAAAACACAACAACAACAACAACAACGAGAAGGTCTCATGTAACCCAGACTGGCCCCCCACTTGCTATGCAGCTGAGGATGGCCTTGGCCTCTCAATCCTCTTGTCTCTACCTCCAAAGCACCGGAATCACAGGTGCACAGCTGAGTTCTGTATCTGTGTGGGGCCGGGTTGCTTTCAGCAACTAAACAGGTACTCTGCTAGCTAAGCCAGATCCCCAGCCCCAAGGCCCAGCACTCGGCCAATGTGACAGCAGAGAGCCTGTCGCCGGAGCAGGTGACTACAGAAGCCCCTAGGAGCGTCCAGACTCTGCTGGCTTGGCCTGCTCTGGTTCCCCTCAGGTCCTCCAAGTGGCATCTGGGTCAAGCCCCTTACTTTCTGGCCATGTTTAATGTTTTCCTTTTCTTTTCTTTTCTTTTCTTTTCTTTTCTTTTCTTTTCTTTTCTCTTCTTTCTTTCTTTCTTTTTTTCTTTTTTTGGTTTTTTCGAGACAGGGTTTCTCTGTGTAGCCCTGGCTGTCCTGGAACTCACTCTGTAGACCAGGCTGGCCTCGAACTCAGAAATCTGCCTGCCTCTGCCTCCCAGGTGCTGGGATCAAAGGCGTGTCACCACCGCCTGGCCAGAGTTCTTTTAAACAAAGTGGCTAGAGCCGGGCATGGTGGCACACGCCTGTAATCCCAGCACTTGGGAGGCAGAGGCAGGCGGATTTCTGAGTTCGAGGCCAGCCTGGTCTACAGAGTGAGTTCCAGGACAGCCAGGGCTACACAGAGAAACCCTGTCTTGAAAAACAAACAAACAAACAAACAAACAAACAAACAAAAAAACACAGTGGCTAGACCATTCGACATCTCTGCGTAAGTGTGGGCATTACTTCCGATCACTAATCCAACAAAATCTAAACAAGGGTAACACATTGTGGATCTTCTGGAAACTTCTCCTGTCTCTCTTATAACCTTCTCCAGGGGTCACTATGTGCCAGGCCATGCTGTTCCTGCCCAAGGTCCTCACCTTTACCCTCTGTCTCCTGACCCCTCCCACCTTTCACCCGAGGACTCTACATAACATCCTGTGAGACCACCTACTAACCTCCCGGCAGGAGCCTCTTTTACAGACCTTAAGACTCTCCAAGGACCTTTTCTTTTCTCTTTTTCTTGTTGGGGGTAGGTGTAGGATGGTTGGGATGGAAACAAAGCCCTCTATAGCCCAGGCTGCCCTGGATGAAACCCCACTGGCCGCTGAGGATGGATGACCTTGAAGCCACGCGTCTGCTCTCTCTACTGCTGGATGCTGAGATCTCAGGTCTGAACCACCGTGCCTGGCTCCAGGGACAGCTTATCTATGGATTTGTTTTCTTGTTATCTCATTTCCCTGGAATGGACCTGAGGAACGGAGACGGCTCGGGCTCTTCTGTTGCTGTGAACTAAACCTGGAGGGTGGATCAGGTTCACAGAGGAGCTGGGAAAGGATTTTGCCCTCAGAGCCCGGAATGCGGGCTGAATTCGGCCGGCCTGTCCATTCTGACACCTTGTTTTTAAGAAGGGTGCTTATCTCTCAGAGCTGTGTGCCGAAAAAAATACTGTTTAAATAAATAAAGATCATATTGGAACAAGGGACGCCTGTGGCAGAGACAGCCCCAGCGCCACTCAGGATGGCCACATGTTGGTCTTTGTTGACTCTCACTGATGGGAACCAGGCACTCCTGGGACGATGGCTGCTTTAGCGTAGGTCTGAAGATTATCCGAAGACGCAATTAGAATTACTGTCCCACCCTTTTCCTTCATCCTTCCCTATTTAAAATTTTTTCTTTTAGATTTATTTTGAAATCAGCCAGCGACGGCACACACCTCTAATGCCAGCACTCAGGAAGCAGAGGGAAAGGCATCTCTGTGAGTTCAAGGCTAGCCTGGTCTACAAAGCAACTCCCAGACCAGCCTGGGCTGTTATCCCATGAAACCCTGTCTCAAGCAAACAAGCAGGCAATGAAGATTTATTTGATCGTTTTGTCTGCTTGTACGTTTGTGTGCCGGTGTGTGCATGTTGGTGTCTGAAGGTCAGAAGGGGACACTAGACCCCCTGGGACTGGAGTGTCGGGCGGTGGTGAGCTGCCACACTGCTGTGAGGAACTGAGCCTGGGGCCTTTGCGACAGCAGCCAGGGCTCGGAACCCCTGAGCCACCTCTCCAGCATCCCTGGCTCTCTGTCTTCCATCCGAGTCGGGGATTGAACTCACGGCTTTATAAGACGTACACCTAAGCCGGGTGTGGTGGCACACGCCTGTAATCCCAACACTCTGGGAGGCAGAGGCAGGCGGATTTCTGAGTTCGAAGCCAGCCTGGTCTACAGAGTGAGTTCCAGGACAGCCGGGGCTACACAGAAAAACCCTGTCTCAAAAAAAAAAAAAAAAAAAAAAAAAAGACATACACCTTCAGCTAGCCACTTAGAGACTGGCTCTTTCTATGTAGATAGACCAGGCTGGCCTTGAACTCACAGAGATCTACCTGCCTCTGCCTCCTGAGAGATTTTGTTTGTTTGTTTGTTTTGTTTTTTTCGAGACAGGGTTTCTCTGTGTAGCCCTGGCTGTCCTGGAACTCACTCTGTAGACCAGGCTGGCCTCGAACTCAGAAATCCACCTGCCTCTGCCTCCCAAGTGCTGGGATTACAGGCATGCACCACCAACGCCCGACCTCCTGAGAGATTTTATCTCCAAAAAAAATTTTTTTTTCTCCTGAAGCAGAGTTATGCTGAGTTGTAGAGGCAGGCCTCAAACTCATGATCCTCCTGCCTCAGCCTCTCAAACAGCCGGAATTACAGGTCAATGGCATCACTGTTCTCTCTCTCTCTCTTTCTCTCTCTCCCTTCTTCCCTCCCCCCTTATCCCCTCCCTCCTTATCCCCTTTCTTCCTTTTTTTTTTTTTTGGATTTGGTTTTTTTCAAGATAGAGTTTCTCTGTGTAGCCCCGGCTGTCCTGGAACTCACTCTGTAGACCAGGCTGGCCTCGAACTCAGAAATCCGCCTGCCTCTGCCTCCCAGAGTGCTGGGATTACAGACGTGAGCCACCACCCACCGCTGGGCTCATTTATTTTTGTTTATTGACATGCATGTGGGGGCGGGAGTGGGGGGGAGGGCTGGGAGTGGGGGCGGGGCACCCGTACTGCAGGTTCCAGGCATTGAATACAGGCCATCAGGCTGGCAGGCCAAGCCCCTTTACATGCCGAGCCCTGGTGTGCTTTTTCCAAGCCAGTTGTCACCGTGCACCCTAAGTAAGGAGAAAGAGAAAGCCAGCAATGGTGGCTTAGACCTGCAATCTAGCTTGCTTGAGAAGCTGAGGCAGGAGAATCATGACTTTGAGAACGGCCTATGCAGTTCGGCACAGCTCTGCCTCGGAACCTTTCCGGGGGAAAGAAAGAACTCAGCGTGGAGCAGGCACCAACAGGCACACGTGCGTGCTCAGAGGCAGTTAAAAGAGTAGCTCAGCGAGCCCCTCCCAGTGACTGCCCAGAACCCCACCCAGCTCCCGGCTCCCCACTGCCGCACCTGGAATGCCTCCTATCTAGAATTCTACTGAGAAACACCAGCCTTCACAGGTTGGATCTTATTTAGAGAAATACGTCCCTGTCTCCTCCCTTCACTCCGTCCTGATCCCGAGTGATCCCGCCAGCTTGGATTTCAAGAGGTGAGAAATACAAATCTGGGAGCCAGCGGCAGCGATGGAAGCGCACGGAGCTGACAGATTGGATGGCCTCGGCAAAGCTGTTCCTACTGGAGCCTTCAGTTCTCGGGGGACTCTCCTACCCACTTCTTCCCCAGCCCCTCCATCCACGTCCACCCTCTGCCAGGAAACCCCGTGCCCCACTCAACGCAGAGCTGGCTCGGACAACAAAGGCTTCGTGGTTCTGGGAGCAGAGCCGGTGGGGGCGGGCTCTCCCCTTCCCAGGGTCCCGACTGACCTTCCAGGCACATGCAGTCGTCAAAACATTTGTTGTTGAGGCCGCGGTTGTGGGGTGTGCAGAGATGTTCCCGGAGGTCACAGCAAGTTCCTGGCAGCACAGCAAGCACATGTGGTCAGCCGAGCTGAGCGGCTCCGCCCCGCCCGCCGCCCTACCGCGTCCCACCGGACAGGAGATCCATCAAATGTGTGGCAGGCCATGCCCTGGTGGGCCATCTGGTGTGCAAGGCTCCGGGCCGGAGCTGCTGCTGGATGCCATGGAGGAAGTCCCCAGAGGCGGGTGGCAGAGACTTGAGCCTCCCCAGATGGGCCACTTGATTGATCATGGAAGGATCAAAGGGGGTGTGGGGCTCACCTCCCGGGGATGGGGTTGTAATAGCTAGGGGTGCCAGAGGTAGAGCCTGCTGGTTGCTGCGAGGGGCCAACAGCATCCTCTTGGACAGATGGGGAAACTGAAGCCTTGGGGATGGGGGTGGGGTTCAGGGCAAATCCAGGCAGGGCCAAGTCTCTGCCCATGACAAAGCTAGCGCGAGTTCTGTCCTGTTGGCCCTGACTCCAACCTTTTCTTCACACTCAGTGTGCAGACAGCCTGTGCTGTCTCCTGCAATGCTAAACGGCTACTATTTTGCAGGCTGTCCTGCTGAGGTGGTGCCGTGGAGATGGCCCCCCGGGGTCTCCCCAGCCCCTGTCTCCCAAAGCACTCATTATTTAGTGGCAAGAAGGGGCATGAGCCACTGGTCTTCTGCTGTGAGCAGTTTCAGGGGCCACCTTGGCCCATGTCCAAACCACCCCCTTCCTCAGCTGCTCCAGACAATGGGCAGCCAGCATGGCAGAAACCAGGGCCTCTGCTCTGGCCAGCACAGGGCATCCCTGGCAGGCAAGGCTTTCTCTACAGGCCCCGCCGGGCCAGCATGACATCAGACCCCAGGATTCTCTCTCGGTCAACTTGATTCCTCTCTTGCCTTTAAGAAGCATAACCACTGCTGGGCGGGCGGTGGTGGCACACACCTTTAATCCCAGCACTTGGGAGGCAGAGGCAGGTGGATCTCTGAGTTCGAGGCCAGCCTGATCTACAGAGTGAGTTCCAGGACAGCCAGAGCTACACAGAGAAACCCTGTCTCGAATAACCAAAAACAAAACAAAACAAAACAAAACAAAACAAAAAAAGCATAACTACTGACGCCCTAGATATTAACACCCAAGACAGAGTCTGGCTTGGAACTCCCTATGCACCCTGAGATGACCTTGAACTCTTGATCTTCCTGCCCCCACCTCCCAAGTGCTGTCAGGATAGGTGTTTCCCCTCCACGGCTTCTAATTCCACCTCAGTCTGCTCTGAGGAGGTCCTCCTGGTCCCACAGGGCCAGCAGTCCAGACTCCGAGCAAACAGCCGGTCTCCTGCATTTATCCCGCCCTGATAGGTTGAGCCGTTGAACAGGCAACGGTGTCATTGAAACCATCCCCAGAAAGCCAGTTGGTGCCCTGATGAGGGGACTGAATGAGCCCTTGTGGGTGTTCAGAGGACAAGGTCAGGAGCAGACCATCTGACTCAGGGTGGGATAGGGGTAAGAAGGTTAGGGACCAAGATGGCTCCGGCTGTGCGATCTATCTTGGAGAGGGCCCTTAACCTCTCTGGAGCTTGTCTTGTTTTGTTCTGAAAACTAAGCCAGTCAGTCACCCCACCCCCTTCTCTCTCTCCCCCGTTTATCTTGGAGAGGGCCCTTAACCTCTCTGGAGCTTGTTTTGTTTTGTTCTGAACACTAAGCCAGTCAGTCACCCCACCCCCTTCTCTCTCTCCCCCGTCACGTCTCTCTAATATCATTCTATGAGTCAGTGTGTGGTAGTGACTCTCAGGAAATTGGTGGAGGATGATAACGACTCTTGGAAAACTGGTGGGTACGGTAGCTCCTGAGTTTTGCAAATGAAGGGTCCATGACTCTCCAGCTTGCCCCCAAGCCCTGTCTCAGTTACCTTACTGGCATTCCCTCCCAGTCTGGTGCCTCAGGGGTGGGTGTTGGGGGGTACCAGCGTACCTGGTAAGCAATCCTGGTGATGGTCACAAGGGTCCCCCTCAGCTGGCGATGTCTCGTTACCGTCACTGGTAAAATGGCTCCAGTGTTTCTCTGGGGACCAGAAAATTAGCAGTCAGGTTAGGCACAAGGCTCAGGGGTTGTGACTTAGACAAGAACTTCTGCCTCTCTTTGCTTCATTTTCTTCCCTAAGGAGTCACGGGACCCGTGTAGTGTGCAGCGAGCACAGGGTACTGTTTATCACAGCGAGCGTCAGGTCCAGCTTAGACGGATGGACTCCAGCCCATCTGTAGGTCATTCTGGACTCAGCAAATGTCCTCCGCTGCCGATAAATGCAGGAGAGAGTCTAAGCATGGGGTGGGGTGGGGTGTCAAAGTGGACATACCTTTCTTCTTTGCGGAAGGCCAGACCTCTGGCTTTAAGTCTTCATAATCCGTCCAGTCAAATAAGGCCATGTCCAGCGTGGGCATCACCTCCCCATCAGACCTGGGCTGTGTCTGCAGAAGACAAGGCGGGAGAGGGGACCTGGAGCCTCCAAAGTGAAAGGAGTGAGAAACTGGGGTCTCAAGGGCAGAGGACAGAGGACAAGGCCACCTTGTTCTCCGCCAGGATCCTGGAACCCACACTGAAGATGTCAAGATGGCGGCTAGAGAGGCTGTCCAGACTGCTCAGCATTCCTAAACACAGCGGGGAGGGGACCAGAAGTGGCCCATGCCTCACTTCCCTGTCCCTTCCTCCGAAGGTCCTGTAGGGGCTTTAGTTCCACTCACAGCCCTGACCAACATTCTGGACACTGCCGGGGACCAGATACCGCGGCTGGGTCCTCATGGACTCCTCACCAGCGTTCTGCGAAGCACAGACTGTAACTACCTGCTCACGGCCACAGCGTCTGCCAGACGCTCAGGATCACAAGATAAAGAGAAAGGACAAAGACTATCAGCTGTCTCAGATACTCAGGAGTTGTGAGCCGACCTGCCAGCGGTGCCCAGAGGAGCTAAGGCCTGTATGTATATCTATATCTATATCTATATCTATATCTATATCTATCTATCTATCTATCTATCTATCCTGTTTCCACATGCAGATGCATACGCACACATCTTATGGGTCTAACTCGCAAACGAGGCACAATCAATCGAGGCTGTAGAGCTGGCTCAGCAGTTGGTGCACGCTGCTTTTTTTTTCCTACTTAACTCCTTTTTAAAATTTATCATAAGCCGGGCGTGGTGGCGCACGCCTGTAATCCCAGCACTTGGGAGGCAGAGGCAGGCAGATTTCTGAGTTCGAGGCCAGCCTGGTCTACAGAGTGAGTTCCAGAACAGCCAGGACTACACAGAGAAACCCTGTCTCGAAAAAACAAAAACAAAAACAAAAAAAATCATATGTAAATACATTGTAGCTGTCTTCAGACACCCCAGAAGAGGGCGTCAGATCCCTGTACAGATGGTTGTGAGCCACCATGTGGTTGCTGGGATTTGAACTCAGGGCCTCTGGAAGACCAATCAGTGCTCTTAACCACTCAGCCACCTCATCAGGCCCCAGATCTGGGCTTTAGGTCACCGTGGCTGCTTTCTGAACTCTTCCAGACTCTGAGGGTCCTCCACCTCTGTGCGCGCAGAGAGCAGCACGCTGAGGGGGAACTGGCTTCCTGGTTGTCCCCGGCCCAAGCTGCGACCATGTTCTCTGGGTCCTGGCAGCCCCTCTGCGGACAGACTACCTGGTGGGGTCAAGGGTTGAAGGTTTCCACTACCCCCCTGCTGTGCCTCAGTCTACCTAAGCAGAACAGGAGGTGAATCAACTAACATGCAAGCAGCTGGGCACACTGCGAGGGATTTTTCTCGATTGGATGGCTGAAGCAGGAAGACCCACCCCTTAAGTGCGGGCCACGCCTTCTCGCCGCAGCCTCCACAAAAGGATGCGGAAGAAGGAGGAAGCGTTTGCTTTTTGCCTGCTCGCCCTGACTCTTGCCGGCAAGCTCTTCTATCCTGCTGCGGAGGCAGGATTCCTTTGCTGGTATCAGAACCTGCGTCTTCAGAATTCCAACACAGCCCGGAGACCAGCTGAGGTGGCCAGCCTTGGAGTCTGGCTGCTTTGGCACTAGCTGGACCACAGCCTGTCTGCCACTCCAACACATCCCCTCCCTTAGACATAGACATTCACGCTATCAGTTCTGTCCATCCAGGCAACCCTGACCGGCGGTTTGCGCGAGGCTTAAGGGCACGTTCAGATTCAAGGCCACGGGGGCCCCCTACCTGGGGCCGCAGGGAGGTGACGGGCAGGACCCGGGACTCTTCCGTAGTGGGCGTGGCACCGTCTGCCGCGGTTAGGAAGAACATGGTGGGCGCCAGGCTGGTGGAAGACTCCTCCATGGTACCTTCCAGCATCCGGTCTTCAGAGGGCTCCGCCTTCTTCATCAGGGAGCTGGGGCCACGGATGGCAGCCCGGCCTGGGACAGGGCAAGGATGGGCTGAGGCGCCCGCTGCCCCGCGTCACCTACAAGGGCACCCTCTGCCTTTTCGGCTGCCAGCCAAGAGCTGCTGAGCATCGTGAACCCTTGACCTGTCCAGCATCCTTGCCGGCTACACCCCGCTAAGGACCTGGAGACAGGGCAGTCGTGGGGGTGGGGGTGGGGCGGCGTGAACAGAGGAGTCTCCCCTAGAAGCTGCATTCTAGCAAGTCTCGATCCCGGATGCGGAAGAAACGTAGGAACCATAGAAGGCTTCCTGGAGGAGGTGAGGTTTATGGAGGCTGAGGACACTGCCTAAGGAGAAGCCTTTGAGGTAGCTGGTAGAAGAGCCAGTGTTCACACACACACACACATACACATGCATGCACACACACACGCACACACATGTACTTCTTGATAATGCCCCTGGTATGCTGAGTTCCCAGGGAACCACTTCACGATATCCACGTCATCTTACGTCTGTGGGAACTATTGAGAAGTAGTTGCAGCTTCTGCACAGGGGAGGAACCTGAGCCAGAGAGGTTAGGCAGTTTCGCCAAGGACGCACAGCTCGCGCCCAGCAGAGCGTGGATTTGAACCTCAGTCCTGAGTGCAAAGCCGATGCTGGGACCCCCGAGAATGGGAAGGTGTGTGTTGAAGCTTGCCTTTGCCATGGAGGGGCCCCAGTGGACCCGGCAGGGAGGTACGTGTCCCCCCTCCCCGTCCCCCATCGCCATCTGCAGGAGAAGCAGCTGTAACCGCTCCAGTTTCTTCCTAGAGAAACACCCTGCAAGCCCCACCCGCCCACCTGTGCCGTGGCTCTGCCCCTAGAGGGGTCCCGCGGAAAGGCTTGGTAGCCTGGTGGGCTGTGCAGGCTCAGGGCCAGGTGAGGCTGGGGAGGGGCGGGATGGTTGCTGATGCTCAGGTCTGACTGTCTGGGCCAAAGGAGGCTCGGCCTGGGTGACCACGGGAGGCAGAGAGCGCGTTAAGGAAATTGAACACGGGCAGACATGGGAGGGTGCTCTCTCTCTCTCTCTCTCTCTCTCTGTCTCTGTCTCTGTCTCTCTCTCTCTGTCTCTGTCTCTGTCTCTGTCTCTCCTCCTTTCCTGGGCCACCGAGCACCACCACGAGCTGAACATTTCCACGTTTCTTTCCTGATGCTTTGTCTCACAACCAAACAACCCTAGGCTGAATGCTCTGAATTCTCCATCCCAAACCAACCTCTCTCCTGCTTTGTGTCCCGACAGCCGACCGCCACACGGTGGCGCTGGCGTTCAGGGTTGGAGGACGCGGTGGTGGGTTCAGTAGCAACTTTCTGGGCATCGGGTCCCTCCTGCGCTAAGGTTGGGTGGCGTCTTGACAGCAGGGGAAACTGAGGTTTAGGAGGGGACTCGCTCAAGGCACAGACTAGCAGTGGAGTCGGACGCTGGTCTCAGCAGCTCTGGCTTCGGAACCCAAGCCCTCAGCCCCCACTCTGTTCCAGAGCTCACTAAGGCTAGGGGGAGGACCCCCATCTGTTCTGTCTGTGTGCAGGGTGGATTTAGGTCAGCCGCGAGGTAGATCTTCCCAACTCAGGAGGGTGATTGATTGCCTAAGACACCTCTGCGTCTCACCCCCACCCCCTGCCTCTTCCTGTCCCTTCTGCCCTCTGAATGGTCTCCTGGGGGGGGGGGGCTTAAAACACATTACTATTTTGGTTTTTCAAAGCGGGGTTGAAAGTCTGTGTAGCTCTGGCTGTCCTGGAACTCACTCTGTAGACCAGGCTGGCCTCGAACTCAGAAACCCGCCTGCCTCTGCCTTCCAAGTGCTGGGATTACAGGCGTGCGCCACTACCACCCAGCATACTCCCTGCTCTTAGCATTGGATTCGCTCCTTCTCCCAGCGCAGCCCCTACCCCTCCCCCCAGCCCCCACCCCCCACCCGCAGGCCTCCGGCTACCTCGGTGCAGTCGCAGCCGGTCCCGGCGCCTCTTATGCTCTCTGCCACGTTTCTTCGCCCTCTCCCAGCCGGGAGACCGGGCCTCCCCCTTCTCGGGGTGGGGCAGCGCCAGCCCCAGAAGCAGCTCCTCGTTCTGCAGAAGGCCAGCGGGGGGCTGTCCGAGTGTCATCTGGGAAGCCTGCCTGGAGGCAGCGGCCACAGCCCCGTCCTGGGCCCGGCCAGGCCTGCCTGGCCCCCTGCCCTTCTTCCCCAGGCCCCGACGGCCATGATGGCTTGCGTGGGGCACCTGCAGCGCAGAGCTGGGGGCGTGGGCGTGGGTTTCGGGCAGGTTCCGGGCAGCCGATCCAGAGGCAAGGGTGCCTGCCGCGCGGAGCTCTGGGAATAGCAGGAGGATCAGGAACAGCGTGGGGACCCTGAGGACGGCGCGCCCTGCCATTGGCTCTCCCTAAAAGAAAACCCGCACCGTGAGTGCTGTGCACAGTCCCCGCGCCCCACCCCCGACATCCCCTCCACGGCTCCATATCCGCGCTGCACAATCCAAACCGCTTTCCCCTCGTGGGTGGAGGAGACTCTGCTCCCTGGACAGGGGATTTTGGATTTTTTTCGAGACAGGGTTTCTCTGTGTAGCCCTGGCTGTCCTGGAACTCACTCTGTAGACCAGGCTGGCCTTGAACTCAGAAATCCGCCTGCCTCTGCCTCCCAAGTGCTGGGATTACAGGCGTGCGCCACCACCGCCTGGCACATATTTCTGATTTTTTAACTTTTAAAATGTCTTTGAAGCGTTGTGGTTGATTGAGATTTTATGTTCTTTTCTCTTCTCATGTAGCCCGACGGGATAGCAGGAGGAGAAACAATCCTCCTGCCTCCGTCCCTCAAGCATCAGAATTGCAGGCATGAACCTCCATGCCCAGTTTCTTCCTTTTGGGGGGAAGATTAAAAAATTCCTTAGCAGCCGGGCATGGTGGCACACGCTTGTAATCTCAGCACTTGGGAGGCAGAGGCAGGCGGATTTCTGAGTTCGAGGCCAGCTTGGTTACAGAGTGAGTTCCAGGACAGCCAGGGCTACACAGAGAAACCCTGTCTCGAAAAAAAAACAAAAGAAAAAAGAAAAAAAATCCTTAGCTTACATTTATTTATTTGTTATGGAAGGTGTGTGTGTGTGTGTGTGTGTGTGAGAGAGAGAGAGAGAGAGAGAGAGAATGTGCAGGAGTCAGTTCTCTCCGTGGGTCTCGCCCTCAGATCATGCGGCTTCACAGCAAATTCCTTTACCTACTTTCTCCCTTGTTAAATTGTTAATGATGGCCGGGCGGTGGTGGCGCACGCCTGTAATCCCAGCACTTGGGAGGCAGAGACAGGCAGATTTCTGAGTTCGAGGCCAGTCTGGTCTACAGAGTGAGTTCCAGGACAGCCAGAGCTACACAGAAAAACCCTGCCTTGAAAAAACAAACAAACAAACAAACAAAAACCAAAAAAACCAAAAAAAAACCCCAAACAAAAAAAATTGTTAATAATGTAAGGGCGTCTTGTAGTGCAATACCTGGAGAGGCCAGAAGAGGGCACTGGATCCCCTAGAGCTGGTGATGAGCTGCCTGATGTGGGTGCTAGGAACCAAATCCAGGTCTTTTGCAAGAGCGACAAGCAACAAGCGCTCTTAACCTAACGGAACCATCTTTCCGGCTTCCGTTCCCCTTCTTCTTCTTCTTTTTTTTCAAGACAGGGTTTCTCTGTATAGTCCTGGCTGTCCTGGAACTCACTCTGTAGACCAGGCTGGCCTCGAACTCAGAAATCCGCCTGCCTCTGCCTCCCGAGTGCTGGGATTACAGGCGTGCGCCACCACGCCCGGCTCCGTTCCCCTTCTTGAGACAAGGTCTTGCCGTGTGGAACTTGCTAGCCTGGAACTTGTTAGGTAGGCCAGGCTGGCCTCAAACTCACAGAGACTCACCTTCTTCTGCCTCTTGAGTACTTTCCCCCTTTAAACTAAATTATTATTATTATCATTATTATTGTTATTATTGTTATTATTATTATTATTACTATTATTATTATTATTATTATTTTGAGACAGGATCATGCTATGTATCTGGACTGGCCTTGAACTCATGCCCTGGCCTCCTGCATGCTGGGATGATAGGTGGGCTGCTGGGGTCATTTCCACATGTCAGAATGGGGTGGTGCAAATGGTTTCTGATAGGAGGAAGAGGAGGCCCAGAGAGCAGGTGCACACACCATGACACAGAGTTTGGTGCTAGCCGCTTGTGGGGCCAGGAAGATGGCTCAGTGGTTAAGAGCACTGACTGCTCTTCTGAAGGTCCTGAGTTCAAATCCCAGCAACCACATGGTGGCTCACAACCATCCATAAAGAGATCTAATACCCTCTTCTGGTGCATCTGAAGACAACTACAGTGTACTTACATATAATAAATAAATAAAGTCGTTAAAATAAAAAAAAAAAAAGAATCTCATGGAGCCCGGGTTGGCCTAGAACTCATTATATAATGAAAGGAGACTAGGAATTCCCGATTCTCTTGCCTGCCTGCCTCTGCCTCTCCGGTGCTAGGATGACAGGCGTGTACTGCTTTTTCAGTTCCCGTGAGCTTTGAGATCCGCAGAGGTTCTGGCTTTGCCCCGTGGAGCTGAGGGCTTTGGGAATGGCTGTGCAGAAACGACTCTGAACTCTGATCACCACCCCCCTGACACACACACACACACACACACACACACACACACACACACGAACCAGAGCGAACAAGGAGAGCCTCTTGGAGACTCAGCGCCCGAGGAGGAGGCGGACCCCAGCGGGTCCAGAGGACTGCTTCAGAGGGTTGAAGGGAGACCTCTGTCAGTCCCTGAGGATCCTCCTGCCGGTAGCAACCGTATGGACCCGCCCCAGCCTCTCGGCCAGGCTCCTACCAGGTCAGCTGGCTGATTGAATTTTTATGGTGCAGGATTCCATTAGGGTCCCCAAGGTGCTGATGACACCATTTCTCAGTGATTTGTGGCTTTATAATTGTCCGGGGCGAGAGAAAAAGTTGTCAGGTCTGGGAGATTCCCTGGTTCCCAGCATCCCTCGCTCTAGCTGGCTCAGCTTCTGACGCCCTAGGGTCTGCCGCTGGGAGGCTCAAAGCAGGGGCTGCCCTGCCCAGACTTGGAGTCGCCACGGGCCGCTGCCCCACTGAGGCTGAGAAAGACACGCACTTCTCACCATGCGCCTCCCATCCTGGGGCCCTGGGCTCGTCCCAGAGCCACTGGGTAAATGTTACCAGATCTCTTTGCTTTCTGTTTCCTCTGCTACCTTGGGCTCCAGACCCCGAGGTGCTTCGAAGCCAGCTCGCTGTCCCTGTGGAGTCACAAAGTCAGTGACCCTCAGAGCTTCCCCGCCAGCCTGGGTGTGGTCTTGGAGAACGGCTCCTCCCTTGCAGAGTCAAGTGAGAAAGTCCATCCTTCCCCCAGGTCCCCTGTCTGGGGGTGGGGGTGGGGGAGGGGCGGCTGGGTCACAATGTGAACCACAAGATTAGAAGCTGAAAAAACTCTGTAGTGGTTCATCCCTAGCGGGACCTTTAATCCACGGAGCTTTCCCAAGCAGGAGTTAAATAGTCAATGATAGCCAAGAGGATGGGAGCTAAACAGCACCTGGCATCAAGGCTGGGAAGATACTTTGTTTCATAGAGCGATTGCCTAGCACGTGCAAGGCCAAGGCCCGCCCCTCCCCACCGGGTTCGATCCTCGACACTGCTAGACTGATGTGCAGTGGTGCACACCTGCAATCCCAGCGCTCAAGAGGAGAGGCAGGAGGTTCAGGAGTTTGGGGCCATCCTTGCCTCTGTCGGGAGCCTGGGGGAGGGAGGATGCAGAGAAAAGAGAGAGCTTTCTTAAAGAGAGATTAAACAATACGACCGACCCTATGAGACGGTTCGGTTCAACTGGTAACGGGGCTTTCTGCCCAGCCTGATGACCTGAGTTCAATTCCTGTGATTCACATGTTGGAAGGAGAAAACTGATTTCTTTCTTTCTCTTTCTTTTTCTTTTCTTTTTGTTGTTGTTTATTTGTTTATATTATTATTGTTGTTTTTGTTTTTGTTTTTTTGAGACAGGGTTTCTCTGTATAGCCCTGGCTGTCCTGGAACTCATTCTGTAGACCAGGCTGGCCTTGATCTCAGAAATCTGCCTGCCTCTGCCTCCCAAGTGCTGGGATTACAGGCGTGTGCCACCACACCCGGCTTGTTTATTTGGTTTTGTGAGACAGGGTTTCTCTGTATAGCCCTGGCTGTCCTGGAACTCATTCTGTAGACCAGGCTGGCCTCAAACTCAGAAATCCGCCTGCCTCTGCCTCCCAAGAGCTGGGATTAAAGGCGTGGGCCACCACTGCTCGGCAAAAGATATATTTATTTTATGTATATGATACACTGTAGCCTTCTTCAGACACACCAGAAGAGGGCATCAGATCCCATTACAGATGGTTGTGAGCCACCATGTGATTACTGGGATTTGAACTCAGGACCTCTGGAGGAGCAGTCAGTGCTCGTACTGCTGAGCCATCTCTCCAGCCTACAAAGAACTGATTTCTGCAAGTTGTTCTTTAACCTGTATTTGAGCACTGTCCCCCCCACCTCCGCCACCCCTGTGTGTGTCTCTCTCTTTCCCTCCTTCCCTTCCCTTCCCTTCCCATTCCCCCCACACACACACCAAATGTAACAAAAAATTTTAAAAAGACACAGGGCTGGAGAGATAGTTCAGTGGTTATCCGCATTTGTTGCTCTTACGGAGGACCCAGGCTCAGTTCCCAGCACACCTGGCCGCTCATAAGACCCACTTCAGGACGTACAATGCGAGTGTGTAACCTCCGTGGGCAGCTGCATGTGCATGGTGGAGAAGCACGCATGCGGACAAATGCGTAAATAAAAATGAAAGAATAAAAGGTAAATGTTTAAAATAAACCCAAATCTGCCCATAATATGAAAAGCTCCAGGCACGCTCCCCCACCCCCACCCCGTTCCCACCAGCAGACATCCCCCTGTCGCGGTCTGTGTGCTCATCCATCGTGGCGCGCGGGAACCCCGACTCAGCAAAGGCTTCCTGTCCCCTCCCTCCCTGACTCCGGATTAATCACACACGAAGCCAGGCTGTGCAGAAGGCAGGATTTCAACGCACCATGCCAACGCACCCACACGGCCCCACCCCCTTCTCAGACCCTAACAGCGCCCCTGCCCTCGTCCCCGTGGTCCCCGTGTGCAGCTGCCAGGCCCTCCCACCACGACTTTCAACTGCTACAAACTCATCTTCCCATTCAACCCACCTCTTCACTTTAACATTCGAAAACTTTGTGTAACATGGGCCCAGCATACCCTGGGCGCCCGCTTCCTCTTCTTCGAAGCCTGTGGGGACACTTCGGACACACCCTATGGCCTGGAACAAGGTCTCCCCTCCACACCACCTTTCTTTGAAAAACCTATTCATTCCAAATGCCCCTTCCTCAATCAGGCCCACCTCAATAATAATTTTCCCTTGATGCTGAGTATAATGGTACCCTCCATGTTGAAGTTCCTCCTCCATTGTAATGCTCCTCCTCTAGTGCTCCCTCTAGTGCTCCCCCTCCATGCTGATGCTCCCCCACCCACGATGATAGTTCTCCTCCATGCTGGTGTCTCCCTATGGCTTCGAGATCTCCTGTGTCATATTGGTCTGGGATGATCTGCTCTCATAGAAGCACCCGCCTTCCCTGGCACAGTGAGAGGGGAGACGGTGTGCCCAGGCCACCCTCAGCCCTGCAGAACATGGAGGATGCTGTATGCCTAAGTCCTGGCGACGGGTTTGTGGATGGATGTACATCTCCGGGGCGTGTGCGTGCATGCACGCGCACGTGAGTGCACAGAAGCTGGCAGACTTCACAGAGCCCCCTCTCCAAACTCCGGGGATTTGCAAGAAAGATCTTGGCATAGCCCGGCAGTCAGGATGCCAGCCTGGCAGACAGCCACCGGGGAAACATGGGCCACCACGGAAACCGTGCCAAGGATCCCCAGAGAAGACGGGCTCCAATCCATTCCTGTCGCTCCGAAAGCCAGTTGGAGGCTGGGCCACAAAGCGCCAAGCATTTGCGCACAAAGCAGGGTGGGCGCCCCCCCTTGCCCTGTGGGCTCTGCCTGTGGCTTGTTCCCCGAGTCTGAGACGGGCTCAGAGCTGTTCTTCCTGTGCTGAGGATGGTCCCCAAGGATGGCCGGGTTTCCAGTGAGGCCCAGCAGCGGATCATCAAGATCCAAATCAGACGTGAGTGCGATCCACTCTGCGGTGTTTAAACCCCTCAACTGCTTGGTGCCGTCTCCACATTTAAAAGATGAGGATGTCAGCGGGGTGAGGTGGCTCATACCCGCCACCCCAGCATTTGGGAAGATTACCATTCATTGGAGGACAGCCTGGGCTAGAGAGTGAATTCCGGGCAGCCTGAGCTAAGAGTGAAAGACTCTGTCTCAAAACAATAACAACAACAACAACAACAAAAAAAAAACGAACGTAAGAAGAGACCGAGGCTCTCTGACAATAAAACACCGTTCCCGGCCCGGGCTCTCTGGCACCCTGTGCACAGGGGACGTAGTACTTATCCCCAGAACTGTGATCGGTGCCAGGGATTATCCGCATGATGTCATCCTCGCCTGAATTTGCCGTGACAGGTTCTCTACTGGTGAGTGAGCACAGCGGTCCTGCTGGGGATAAGAGCCAGAAATTGGCAAGGGAAAAAAAAAAAAAAAAAAAAAAAAAAGAACCTGAGGAAGGAGGGGGAGGAGAAGAGGAAGGGGGAAAGGGAGGGCTTGAATTCAGGCTCTGTCTTGCCGGGCACAGTGGGGAAGAGAGTTGCCCAGTCCGCCTGTCTCCATCCAGGAGGCAGCAGGAGGCAGTGTCATATGCAAATGAGGCGTCCATCCAGCTGAAGCAAGATTTAATTCCTGGGACCTCTCCCATCAACAGCCCTGCATGGGGTGGTGGGCAACACTGGGTAGGGGGCTCCCTCAGCACCAGCCTGGCGGACAACTGTGGCGTCCGGCCACCTGGCCTTCCCTGACAGCTGCGGGGTCTGCATTCCTGCCATGCTGCCTGGCTCGGCCCACTGGTTGCTGCGTGGCCTGGGGTACATGCTGGATGAGGCAGGTTGTGGGAAGGCTGCTTGGCTGGGGCCTAAGGACTGGGCGGCTTCACTCAGAGACCACGATGCTACACCAGGTCCCCAGCGGCCTCTTCCTCCTCCTCCTCCTCCTCCTCCTCCTCCTCCTCCTCCTCCTCCTCCTCCTTCTCCTCCTCTTCCTCCTTCGCTAAAGCAGAGCCACAGTATTTGATGGAAATACTTTGAAGGCTCAGAAGCATTTGAGTCTAATTAGGTGGCATTTTTGGTTTGCTGGTTAGTCTGTTTCTTTATCGGATGGGGCGGGGGACTGAGATAGGGTCTCATTTCGTAGGCCTGGTTTCCCTGAAACTCCTAAGCCGGATTGGCCTCCAGCTCAGAGATGTGCCTGCCTCTGCCTCCCAAGTGCTGGAATTAAATGAGTGTGGCACCACACTCGACTGGGTTTTAAAAATCCATCGTAGGAGTATCGCACTGGGGATGGAGCTCAGGGGCAGAGTTCTGGCCTGCTTACCTTGTATGGACAAGGCACTAGGTTTCATCTCCCAGCACTACAACATGTATACATTTAATTTAAAAATTTAACCTATTTTAAAAACAAATAAAAAAAGATAAATGTTCTCAAATGTGGTCTCTACTGAGTGTGTGTGTGTGTGTGTGTGTGAAAGGAAGGGAGAGAGAGAGAGAGAGAGAGATCCCAAGACAGGGTTTCTCTGTATAACCCTGGCTGTCCTGGAACTCTCTCTATAGACCAGGCTTGCGGGGGCCGGGGGGGGGTATCGGGAGAGAGACAGCAGGTACTGGGGACACCCCTGCAAGGGCTCAAAGATAACTTGTGAAGGTTACAAGGAGAGACCCCGAACTCCGATTCTGAGGGCCTGCGTCTGCTGTCCCCTCTCTCCAGATCTTCAAGGAGTCCCACTCCGCTCCCAGGTTCCCAGTGACTGATGAGACACTTATGGATGTGGCTGCAGTCTGGCACCCGGAGACCAGCATGGGGGCCTTGCTGCTGCTATCAGAGGAGCGTTCCGGATGCTGTTGGTTCCCCTGTGATACATCCCAGACACTCAAATGCCCCTCCCCGGTGGAAACACAAGCCTTCCGCCTTCCTAGGCTTAGAAGAAATTTGAGGCAACTGCATCCTGTTAAAGGTGGCTTTAGACCCCCTCAGAAGAGTCTAGCTCTGGAAATGACCGTCTGTTTTTCTTTTAGAGACTGCGTCTTATGTAGCCCAGGCTAGCCTCAAGTTCCTTATGTAACTAAGGATGGCTCTGAGCTTCCGGTCCTCCTGCCCATACCTCCTGAGTGCTGGGGTTACAGATGTAATTACCTGGTTTGTGCGGCGCTGGGAGCAAACCCACTGCTTCGTCATGATAGACAAGGATTTCACCAGCTGAGTGGCACCCCAGCCCCGGAAGCACCCATCAGGACCCGGCCCAGACGGTTTCCTCTGGGACTGCCAGGGTCAGCGGTTTTGGCTCCATGAGATAATTTTTCTTACTTACTGGACCTGGGACAGGGGTTCTAGCCCATAGTCCATGGCTGGCCATGCTACAACTTTTCCTTTGGAGATCCTGGGACCAAAAACTGAATTCTCTCCTCCGAATTGACAGCCACAGACAAGATGGACCTCCAAGCAGAGTGACTTCTCCTGGCCCCTGGCCCTGCTGTGTTTCTTGCTCCACTACCTGCTCTTCAGCCTGCCCTCTGTTTTTGCTGAAGGATGCTCTATTTAAACACAAGAGATCTCGGGCAGTCATACTGTCTCCAGGCCCATCCTTGTCAGGCAGATGATGTTGCTGGGTTTTTTGTCTGTTTGTTTGCTTGTTTTGAGACAAAGTATTACTATGTAGTTCTAACTAACCCAGAACTTGCTACTAGACCGGGCTATGCTTGAACTCACAGAGATCTGCCGGCCTCTGCCTTCCCAGGGCTGGAATTAAAGACCTGTGCTACCACGCCCAGCCGGAAAATGTTTCTTCAGGGAACCATTTCCAATGGGACATCTCTGTACTCTGATGAAGACACTAAGGGTGAGTCAACTTGGGGTTGAATTGCCGGGCCCTGCGCCCCTCTTCCATGCCCTCTGACAGGAGAGGGGGCACCCCAGAATAGCATCTCTCTCGCTGGCAGCTACAAAGCGAGCTTGAGGCCGGTCAGCCTAGGATAGGAATCTCACCTCCAACAAAGAAAAAAATAAGTTAAACACACCATACACTCGCACATCCCAAACCAAAACCAGGTCTGGGCAAGCTTCAGAGAGCACAGCGAGAGGAGTCTGGGCAAGTCTCTTCACTACTCTAAACCTCTGTTTCTCCTCTTGTAACACGCTGGGAATTCTGAGACTCAAAGGAGGCGGGGTTTACAGAAACAGTAATGTTGCTTCTACTAAGGGGAGGAGAGAGAGAGGGAGGAGTCAGGGTAGACTGGGTGTGGGCGATTCCTGGGCGTGTGCAGTCTTTTGCTCTCCTAGGATGATCAATGGGGGACCAGAGAGGTCCTGACAGTTCCAGGTTAGCCCAAAGGGGCCATTGTCTTGGTAAATGAATTTTGGCTTTCCCTCTAGGTGGTTCTGTCTGTGTTTATTGTGCTTATAACTGAGTACCTGAGTACCCTACACACACACACACACACACACACACGTGCACACACACACACGCACACGCCCTGCACATATAACACACACCCCCTGCTCTCTACCCCCCCCACATCATGCACACACATACCCTGTACATATGACCCTGCACATATACACACCCTGCTCTCTCACACATACCCATCACATATAACACACCCCCCCCCACACACACCCTGCACACACACACCCCTCCTCATAAACACACCCTGCACGTTTAACACACACACACACACACACTCTACACACATGACACACACCCTACACACATGCACACCATTCACACACACACACACACACACACACACGCACATGCACACGCACACACCCTGCACATATGACACACACACCCTGCTCTCTAACCCCCCCACATCATGCACACACATACCCTGTACATATGACATACACACACCCTGCACATATACACACCCTGCTCTCTCACACATACCCATCACAAACACACACGCACCCTGCACACACACACACACACACACACCCTGCACGTTTAACACACACACTCTACACACATGACATATACCCTACACACATGCACATCATGCACACACACACACACACACACACCCTGCACGTTTAACACACACACTCTACACACATGACATATACCCTACACACACGCACATCATGCACACACACACACACACACACACCCTGTACATATGACATACATACACCCTGCTCATAAACACACCATACACACATAACATACAACACCCTCCATACATCACACACACACACAACTCACAACACCTTGTAGACATAACACACATAGCCTGCTCACATATACACATGCCTGCTCATAAACATACCCTGCATACATAACATACAATACCCTATATATATCACACACACACCCTGCGCACACAGCACACAACACCTTGCACACATAGCACAGACACCCTGCACACATATACCCTGCACACATAACACACACACACTGTGTGTGTATAAGTAGAGTATTTTTGCTTGGTTGGGTTTTGGTTGTTCAAGACAGGGTTTCTATGTGTAGCCCTGGCTGTCCTGGAACTTGCTGTGTAGACCAGACTGGTCCTGAGCACAGAGATCTGCCTGCCTCTGCTTCTGCCTCTGTCTCCTGAGTGCTAACACCAAAGGCATGCGCCACCACTGCCCGACGTTTGTTAGTGCTCTGCTTACATGTATGTTTGTGCTTACATGTATGCCCGGCGCCCACTGAAGTCGTAGGAGGGCTTCCAGTCCTCTGGGACTGGAACTGACAGTTGTCATGGGGATGCTGAGACTCAAACATGAGTCCCCCTGAGAGCAACCAGTGCTCCTAACTGCTGAGCCACCCGATAGCCACCCTGAAGCTACTATTCTTAAGACGTCCCAATGCAGCTGCTGTGATTATCAGGGACCCAGCACAGGGATAGCATCTGAAAGATCCTCCTCATCCTCTTCATCCTCACTCAAGAGCCTCCTACCCACACCCCAGCGGGGGAATATACCAGATGGTGAGTGCCGGGCCACGATACAGCAAGGGTTGTCAGAGCTGGACCTGGGAAGCCCGTCCACTCGAAGCAAGCACTGGGCTGCCCACCAGTGACCTTGTAGGGGAGTGGCTCTCTCCCTAGGCCACAGCTATAGAGGAAGGTCTGGGATGGGACCAGCCAAGGGGGAGGCCAGACAAGACAGAGGCAGGTCCTGGCCAGATGGACCGGAACCGGGATGCTAGGATGAACAGTTGCAAGGGTCCGTGCCCATGCCCAGGGCCACTACTGGAGGAAGTCTCTGCTCTTTTCAAGGGTCAAGGAGGTCTGGGTGTATAACCCCTCCTACCTCTGTCACATTACTCCAGCTGACACAGTAGCTAACGGCCGGTCGGGATGCAAAGGTAGGCTACTTGGTGGATCTCTCTCCTGTGATGGTCAGGCACAGAAGGAGAACAGACTTATTTCCCAGAGCCCAGCCCAGCCCAGCTCCAGAAACTCAGGGACTTTCCCAGCCACTTGCTCGGTCTCCAAACGAAAGTCCCTGCCCTGGGGGCAGCTCTGCCTCCAGTCTGTGCAGCAAGACCCAGCAGAATGGAGGGAGAAGCTACGGCCTGCGGTCTTCCATTAACCCCTGTCCGAGGATGGATGGGTGTGTGTATCGCACCTAGTGGGTGTCAGGCCCTGGGACCACACTGAAAAGAGACCCAGCTCCTGTTCAGGGAAAGGAGACTCTCACACCAAGCCTGAGGTCATGAGAGACTCAGAGGCCAAGCAGAGCAGGAAGGGGGGACACCTGATCTTAGCCTGACTAGATAGATAGGCGGGCTCAGTCGGAGCGTAGGGCCGAGAGACAACATAGATGAAGAGATGGACCAGACCGTAGCAAAGACTCAAAGCAAGTCAGGGGACAGAGACACGGTGCCTTCCACTGCTACAGAAACCCAGGAAGAAGATGGTGTGTGTGTGTGTGTGTGTGTGTGTGTGTGTGTGTGTGTAGTAAAAGGCAGAGGAGGAGGCTGAGCCAACGGAGGTTTCTGTGGTTAATTTAGTGGCCACACTCGGAGCCAAGGAGCCAGAGGAGGAGGCGTCATCTTCACTTAGCGAGGCAGGATGGTCTGAGTAAGCTTCCTGGGATCACAGAGACTGCTGAGCTGGCTTCCCGCACAAGGCTGTGACCAGAGGATGCACGAACAGAAATGGTGGGGAGACCAGAGTGGTGAAAGCTGGGTTTGTGCGCCAGGCAGGAGCAGGGGCCTGAATGGGGCAGGGTGGGGGGAGCTGCCCCCCCCCAAGTCTTCATTGTTGCCTCATTGCAAGAAAACACAGGCTGCGGCTCAGACAAAAACAGCCTGGGAGCCCCCACCCAGCCTCCCGAGCGAAGGCTGCACCTCCAGAAGCTGCCCTCGCTGCCCCCTGTGCCCTATCACGGCCGGACTCCTGGGCCAGCCTCGTGTCACAGATGATGGATGGGGGAGGATTAAAAAGCAGGCTCAGGGTTTAGCAAGTCAGTCTCTCCGGGGGGGTGGGGTGGGGGGGATGCCTTGACTCACCACTGACACCATGGAAGGAGGAGGCTAGGGGGCAAGACAGAGGCCCACAGCTGGGACGAGTGCCTCCGACACCTCCAGGGCACTCCAGGCATTGGTAGCACCTATACAGTCACGCCACTTTGTCCACCCGGAGGGAGGGGCCGCTGTCAGTGTGGCTGGCTGTATGCGCAGGCAGGGCGCACGTGTGAGTGTGTGATAGGACAGAGAGAGTACAGAGAACAGGGTTTCAGATGGTGGCGAGGTCTCTACAGACCTGGACTCTGTGACAGGCTGTAGACCCCCACCCCACCCCACCCAGGGACTGTAGGGTCCCTCTCCCACCACCACCAGCACCACAGAGGTACTTAGGAGGGTTCTTTCATCCCTATAGGTAGATCCTATTGTCTCTGTCTTACGATGAGACACTAAGGCTTAAACCCACACTCCTTTGTGTAGCACTGCTTACTTCCAAAAACCCCCAGCCCAGAGTGACAGCAACGAACCAGTTGAGAACATCTTGTCTGCTACCAGACCGGGGCGATGGGCTAGACGGACAACCAGCAGTAGTAAGGGTCACTGCCTCAACAGTAAAGGACAAGAGAGTACCCAGCTGACACGCGCAGACAAAACTTGTTAGGGAAACCCAGGCACACTCAAACCTTAAACCCAAGCTCTGGTTCCAGGTTCCCGAAGACAGCTGAGCCCTTGGGTCTGAGGGAGAAAAGCCTCCCTCGCGGTGGGAAAGGACTGAAGGAGAAGGGAGTCCGGTGCCCTCAAGGCACGAAAGACAACACTGGTCCAGCCCCGGGTAGGAAAATGTGAGGCCAGGCTATGCCAGCTTAGGGCGAGCTTAGCGTTCCGGAACACACCCAGCCTCAGGGGGGCGTCATTGAAAGGGACAGAGACGCCGCCCTGGGGTCAGCTTCCCCCTACCCCCCCCCCCGACTCAGGGAGTCTCTGGAGACTTCTTCCAACGGTGATGGCCGAGTCCCCGAACTGAGATACCACCCAGAGTCAGAGACAAAAAGACACTGGGTCCCAAAGGTAGAAGAAGGCTAGTGCCGAGGTCCCGGTACACCGAGAGGGCGGCAAGGGCGCACGAGGCAGAGTACCACAAAGCACGATAAAGTGAGTGTCCAGTCCGGTGTCAGGGAGCAGATCAGGCGGCGGGACACAGAGCTGGGAGCCAAGGGGACACGAGGTGCAAAGTGGAGACAAGAGTTAGACAAACGGACAGACAGACAGACAGACACGCTGATCGGAGGGCAAAGAGGAAAACAGAGCATCCTCCCTCCGAGCAGGTTGCGGACCGTGGCCAGGGTGGTCCACCAGGTGAGCGATGGGCGGGGCCGGGGGCGGGCCGAGCCGAGCCTTACCTGTCGGGCGGACGGGGAGGGGACCGAGGGCGCAGGGCCGAGCGCCTGCGGGAGCCGAGCGCAGCCGAGGGCGGAGGGAAGAGGTGCACGGGTGGCGGGAGGCTGCTCGGGCTGCGAAGGAGGGAGTGAGCGAGGGGCGGGGACGGCGCGCAGGGAGGGGACGTAGGAGGGGCCGCCGGGCTCCGCGACCTCCCGCCGAGGGCCAGCCCCTGGCCGGGTCGAGCCCCGTGCGCTGCGGGCGCTGCGCCCTAGCCAGCTGCGCTCGCCGCTCGCCGCCCGCTCCCCCGAGGCCTCGGTGCCGCCGCCAGGGCGCGGGGCAGACAAAGGAGGCAGACAAAGGCGAGCGCAGCCCCGCGGCCGTGTGGGTACCGGGCGAGGCGGGCCCGCTCCTCCCGGTGCGTAAAACCCACCTCGGCGAGGCCCCGGGACGCGTGGGACGGGGGGGGGGGCACCGGGCAGCGGTGGCGCATCTGGAGTGGCCCCGTGGGGGAGCGGGGGACAAAGGGCAGCGGCAGGGCGTCACTGGCGGACCCCCTCCCCCCAACAATAGATCCAGGCTGTGCGTTCAGCTGCGGCCGCGTCTGGCGGGGCAGGAGCCGGCGGGGTCCCCCAAAAGGATTATTCCGCCTAGGCTGTCAAATGGGACGGAAGAAATGCCCGCGGCAGGGAAGGCGGGACCGACAGCGGCGAGGCCTTTGTAGCCTGAGAAAGTGAGTGGAGTGGGGGAGGTTCTCAGAGAAGTCCCTTTACTAAAGAGTGATCGGACCTCACCTAGGTTCCTAGGGCACACTTATCCTTCTTTTCACCTCTCTCCCAACACACACACACACACACACACACACACACAGACACGCACACGAGTCAGCTTCTCGCCACTCTCGTGTCCCTAACTCGCCTTGCGCGCTACTCAGCCCAGCCCAATCCGGACAAAGCCAGCCAGCCAGCCAGCCAGCCAGCCCTCAGGGCGGCTCATCCATCACCGCGCGGGGCGCCGCGTCCTGCCGACCCTGGGAGTCCCGGAATGCTGGGTTACGGGTCCCACGGCCCCCATAACTCACAACGGGGTCAATGGGGCCGCCGACATTGCAAAGATCAAAGAGTAATGGGGCGGACCTGGCACGTGGGAAGAGGGGGAGGCTTCCATTTCCAGGGTGACAAACTGGCTTAGAGGTTTACAAGTGCGGTTCCGCGTCAGGCCAGATTCCTCCTCCGGTGGCGCCAAAGGAACACCTTCTCGGCAAATTAATTTCTCCGAGGGGGTCATGGTAGGGAACTCGGATTTAAGACTTAATGGCAGAGGTCTGTGTAAGAAAAAATGTTCTGAACCTCCCAGCCCACAGAAGAGGCTCCAGGGAAATTAACCCATTGCTATTGTTGAGGCCATCACGTGACCATGGCGGGCACGGAATGGCTTGGCCAAGCTAGGAGCTTGCTAGCTGGAAGGTTGAAACGACTGCTTCCGTGTGCACCTACTGGACACAGCTTCCCCGGGGCTCCCCGAGAATAGACTGCAGCAGAGGAGAAGCAAAGGCAGTTAGTTTAGCTCCTAGCACCGAGTTCCAGGACTTGAGAGAGATCTTGTCTCGAAAAACAAACAAAAATAAAGAAAACCCGAGAAACAGGTAGAGCAGTTAGGAACTGTAGCCGAGAAGAGGCCGGACTTTGGAGAGGACACAGTAAGCAGGGAGAGGGGCTCTTCCAGGAGCAGGCAGTGGCCCGGGGTGCGTGGTGGACAGTAGATGCCCCTTGGGGTCAGTTTCAAATGTTGCTCTGCCTGTTGCCCAAGTGTGGGACTCTCTTCCCCAGGTTCTGCCAGAGAGGCCCAGTTAGGAGAGGACTAGGGTCCTACCCCATCCAGATTATGGTGACTTGGCGGCGGGGGTGGGGTGGGGGTGGGGAGCCTCGGTTTCCCTATCTGTAAAGTGGGTCAGTTGATTGGCCAAAGCAGATCCAAATGTCCGTCGGCGGATGAGAGGACAAACGCACTGTGGTCCACCAGGAGAAGGGGATGTTAGCTGGTCCTAAAGAGGAATTCGAGCCGGGCTGTGGTGGCGCATGCCTTTAATCCCAGTATTTGGGAGGCAGAGGCCAGCAGATTTCTGAGTTCGAGGTCAGCCTGGTCTACAGAGTGAGTTCCAGGACAGCCAGGGCTATACAGAGAAACCCTGTCTCAAAAAACCAAATAAATAAATAAATAAATAAATAAATAAATAATAAAGGAATTGGGGAACAGCAGAGAGGCTCAACGTGTAAAAATGCTTCATGCTAAGGCTGACCACCTGAACTTGAACCCCAAGGCCCACATGAAAGAAGTGACTCCCCCAAATTGCCCTTTGAGCCTTACAGGTGTGCGATGGTGCCTGCCTCCCAATAGATACAATTTACTAATTAATTAGTTAATTGAAGGAGCTGAAGTAGGGCTGGGGTCTAGCTCAGTGATACAAGAACCAGGGTTCAATTCCCAGCACTGAAACAAACAAAGGAAAACTAGCAACAGCCGCAAACAAGAAATATATGTGTGTATACATATATGTACACACACACACACACACATATCACAACTTGGATAAACCTTATCATCTTTGAGCTAAATCAGACAAGCCAGCTATGTCACAGGAGTCCAATTGAATTTTTGTTTTGTTTCTTGGGTAAAATGGAACTCATTTTACAGATCAGGCTGGCCTCGAACGCAGAGATCCTCCTGCCTCTGCTTCCTGGGAGCTGGGATTAAAGGCACGCACCCCCATCACCTGTGTAAATTTCTTTTTAAGTGTTTCAGTGCTTTGCCTGCGTGCATGTTCGTGTGTCATGCGAATGTCATACCCTGCGGTATGCGGCAGGCGGGAGAGGGCCTTGGACACCCTGCACCTGAAATCACAGGCGATTCCGAGAACCCGGGCTCTTTTGCAAGAGCAACAAGTACTCTTAACTGCTGAGCCATCTCTCCAGCTCCTCTTTTTTAAAATAACATTGGTTATTATTTTTATTATTATGTGAGTGTGTGTGTGCACATCCAAATATATGTTTATGTGTACACCATGCATGTGTTACAGGTCACATAGGACAGCTTCCCGGAGTTGATATTTTTCTTCCCACCTTTGAGTCCGGGTGACCCAATCCAGGTTTCCAGATTTGGTGGCAAGCATCTTTATCTACTCTGAGAGCTTGCCGCTACCCTGATTTTTTTTTTTTTTTTTTTGCTATAATTGATGAGAATGTTCTAGAATCAGATAGTGGAATGTTCAACTCTTCAACTTTCCTAGAACCCATTGAAGTACATTAAGCTTTATGATTTATGAATTAGTGTTCAGTGAAGTTATTCATTAAAAAATATCAGCAAGCCCGGCAGTGGTGGCGCACGCCTGTAATCCCAGCACTTGGGAGGCAGAGGCAGGTGGATTTCTGAGTTTGAGGCCAGCCTGGTCTACAGAGTGAGTTCCAGGACAGCTGGGACTACACAGAGAAACCCTGTCTCGAAAAACCAAAGAAAAAAGAAAAAAAGAAAAAGAAAGAAAAGTATCAGCTAAGCCAGGTGGTGGTGGCACATGCCTTTAATCCCAGCACTTGGGAGGCAGAGACAGACAGATCTCTGAGTTAAAGGCTAGCCTGGTCTACAGTGCTAGTTCTTGGATAGCCAAGGCAGTTACACAGGGAAACCCTGTCTTAAAAAGGAAGAGGAGAAGGAAGGAGGAAGAAGAGAAGGAAGAGGAGGAAAGAGAGGAGGAGAAGGAAGAGGAAGAAGAGAAGGAGGAGGAGGAGGAGAAGAAAGGAAACACCCTTTCCAGTCCCTTTCCCATGGGATGATGTTTGCTACCTACATTCAGAGTAAATCCTCCCTGCCTCAATCAATCCTCTCTGGAAATACCCTCCTTCATTCAGGCTCTGCCAAAGCTAGCCTCTTAGCCCACCATAACTGGTGGTGTGCAGTCAGCCCCTGAGACCAGCGAGGCCAGCACCCCGAGGAGGGAGTGGCGTGTGTGTGCTGTATTCTAACTGAAGGGTTGGAAGCTATCTGGTGTCGTGCGCCTGAGGAGGAAGCTTTGGTGTGGGTTGGAGGTCAGTGGATCCTAGGACCAGGGGCAGCTGTGTGTGCCAGGCCCTGCTCCGGAAAGCCAAGTGAGACTGGAGGATGGTGTGCTGGTCCACACGGTGCATGGCACGGATGAGAATATGTCTATCCATCCCCTGAGCACCCAGGGGAACCTCTGTTGCATCGAGAAAAGGAAAAGAGGAAGGTCAGATGCTAAGGATAGATAAGATAGCTCTTGCTTGTTTGAGACAGGGGTTTGTGTATACTAGGCTGGCTTCGAACTCCCTACATAGCTAAAGATAACCCTGAACTTCTTCTGTCATCTCTACCTCCTGAGGGGTGAGACTGGAGGTGTAGTGAACCACACCCAGTTCCTGAGGTGCTGGGGACCCCCCTGAGGTGCTGGGGACCCCCCTGAGGGTCCCATGTGTGTTAAGCATGTATTCTACCAACTTAGCTTCCTGTTTATCCAGTGTGGCTTGAGGAGTCTGTACAGGTTGGTTGTCTGTTTTTGAGACAGTGTTTCACTGCGTTGCTTTGGTTGTCCTGGAACTGTACATAGTAGACCAGGCTGGCCTGAAATTCACAGAGTTGTTCCAGCCTCTGCCTCGCCAGCGCTGCGGTCTGAGGTCTGCTTGCTCCTCCATGCCTGATGGTCTGAGTACATCTTTTCTGCTTTTAGTATCTTTGTTTTTATGCACTTAGGTGTTTGCTTGTCTCTGCGTGTGTGTGTGTGTGTGAGTCGGAGGACTGCTGCGTGGGAGTGGGTGGGAGTGGGTTCTCTTCTTTCTTCATGTGCGTCCTGAGGATCCCTGGGGATTGAACTCACGACAGGATCATCAGTCCTGTGTAAATCTTAAGACTACGGTCATAAGGCCACTAACTGACCAATACAAATGCTATGTGTTTATATTTTACTTAGTCAATAGTATAGAATTTTATTTTGTTTTGTGGTGGGGAGATGGCTCAGTGGATTCGGCTTGGTCGCTCTCACAGAGTTCCTAGGTTTGATTCCAAGCACCCATATATGATGGTTCACAACCACCCATAACTCCAGTTCCAGGTTATCTGATACCAACTTCTGACCTCTGCAGGTACCAGACATATGTGTGACACATACACAGACACACACAGGTAGGCAGGCAGGCAGGCAGGCAAGCAGGTAGGCAAAGTCTCCTATGTGCTAGGACTCAAGGTGTGTGCTGCCATGCCCAGATAACCCTTTGGGACTGGATCTAGAATGTCCCATTTCACAGATCAGCAAGCTGAGGCTGAAAGAAGGAAAAGGGTCTCATGGCTGAAGGAGCGTCGGGGTGGTGGAAAGAAGCTGAGAGTGGGCACACCAGTGGGCTGTAGGTGTGCTGGGTTCCCCGGGGACCAGCCCCACAGTCTGATCTGCTTACAACCCAAGAGCTGGCATCAGAGGTCTTAGCTCCTTTCTAAGCAAGCTGGGTTTGCAGATGAGGCCCCTGGGCAGGAGGAGCTCCTGTCATTACGCCCTATTTCCACTTTTCTTCATTGATTTCTGTGTTCTGTGAGAACCGGAGCTGGCCAGGCATTGGGCAGGGCATTAAGCCCCCAAAATGAACCAGACAGACCAGGTGCCTTCTCAGGGAGTAGGCCAAGCAGCTGGGTGGAGCTTCAGGGTGTTCTAGGACTGACGGGGGCTTCCTGGGCTTGGTTCCCTTTCCCTCCTTCCCTGTTCGTTGTCCTGGGAACTGGAGACAGCCGGGAAAGATGCTGAGTCTTTATCAAGTCATTAAATCGATCTCTTACATTTATTTATTGAAGGGGGGCAGGTAGCACGTGTGTCCTTGCAGGAGTCGGTTTTCCCCGTCCCCCGTGTGGGTCCTGGGGATTGAACTCAAGGTTGTCAGCCTGGGCAGCAAGTCCCTCTGCCCTCTGAGCCATCTCGCCCATCCAGACGATGCTGTTGTGACCCCCTCTGTGCACAGGAGCCTGGCTACAGAAGCGTCATGACGATCTGGACACTTTGCTGACAAGTGCTTTATCCAATTCGTTCCTGTATTTGTTCGGCACACGCCCCACCCCACCCCGAGAACCCTTCAGCACATCGGTGGAGGTTTAGTCTTTGCCGGGCTGGGGCTTACCATTTTATTTTGCCGTCCATACTCAATGCTGGCCCCTGGGGACCTGCTCTAGTTGGAGCATACACACACACACACACACACACACACACACTTTCTCTTCTCCTTCACATGCAACTTTCCTTCCCAGCCCCCATTACATATTATCTTCATGGTGTAAGCATGCAAATAACACTGACACACAGTCTCCCACCAAATGGGGACTCAAGAACCAATAAATTGCCTCATAATGCAATCTCTGTCTTACAGCCAGCCGTCACGTCACGCTGAAGTAGCTTACCAGAAAACCCGGGCACTGTAGAGCCAAAGGCAGAGGTCCCCAGCTGGTCCCCCAGCTACCTTAGCCTCCCTCCTATGCCCCTGTTCCATCCCCAGAGAATCCCCGTGACCCCCACCTCCATCCTTGCATCGGTCAAGAAAATGCAGTTCAGAAGCTGACTGTGGGGGTCGATAAAGGACTCGGGCGTTCCCCCACCCCACCATGATGAAATCTCACTGCCCTAAGGTCTACGAGGCAGGTTGCTGCCCAGACAGCTCTTCCAAGAAAGGGCTCTGTTGCCGGGCGTGGTGGCGCACGCCTTTAATCCCAGCACTTGGGAGGCAGAGGCAGGCGGATCTCTGAGTTCGAGGCCAGCCTGGTCTACAGAGCTAGTTCCAGGTCAGCCAGGGCTACATGGAGAAACCCTGTCTCGAAAAACCAAAAAAAAAAAAAAAAAAAAAAAAAAAAAAAACAATGACAAAAAAAAAAGAAAGGGCTCTGTTGAGCATGGCGGACATATTGAACAGTGTGGGCAGGGTCCCCGGGTCCCCGAGACTTGAGAAGGGTTGCTGTGCCCACTGACAGGTGGGCCAAACCAGCATTCTACCTACCTGGCTAGGCACGGACAGGATACGGAATGCAGGCGAACTCCACGGGCAGCCCCCACATTTTCTTGGCCACACAAGTTCCCCCGGGGAGCTTGTTAAATAAACTAAACAGCAGAGCGCGGGGGCTAGCCTGCCCCGCCCCTGCTCAGATAAGGCAGGGCAGCCGGACAGCCAGGGTTTAATAGGGCCCCTGGGGGCTGAGATGAAGACTTTCTAGGGCTGCGTTTTGAGAAGGGCTTCGCTCGTATTCCAGGGTAATCCTCCCTCTGGCCAGCTCCTTATCCCCTCCCAGGAGAAGGATGTGAATATATAATTGACAGCTTCTGGGAGCGGCGGCGGGGGGGTGGGGGTGGGGGGAGACACCCCACGTTGCAGGGATGAATTTTAAAGCAACATTTCCTATAGAGACAGGACAAGACAACTCTTACATCCCTGGAGGGCAGAGTCTAGATAGTGGTTCTCAACCGTCCTAATACTGCGACCCCTCAGTACAGTTCCTCATGTGGCGACTCCCAACCATAAAATTATTTTCACGGCTACTTCATAACTGTGTTTTCACGACAGCTACGGAATTGTAATGTAAATATCTGATATGCAGAATATCTGACAGGCCACACCCGGGGAAGAGCCGTTTGACCCCAAAGGGGTCGAGGCCCACACGCTTCTTTAAATTCTCTTGGCTTCTATCGCTTCTCGGCCTTTTGGCTAAGATCAAGTGTAGTATCTCTTGGCTTCTAGGCCTTCTGTGTTACACCTGACTTCAGGCCACTTCTCTAAGCTCAGATTTTCTATCAGTTAAATAGAAGGGTGTGAGTTAAGCTGAATTCTCACCTGGTGTCAGAACATATTTTACCCGTGTGGCTTTGGGGGAAAGAAGGGACATTCCTGAGACTATTGTACATCTATATAAACTTGGGCTGTAAAGGCGATACTTAGCTCCTAGGGCTAATGAAGGAATTAAGAAAAATCAGAGTTTGGGGAGGTGGAGAGATGGTTTAGTGGTGAACACCACTGGCTGCTTTTCCAGAGGTCGGGGTTTGGGTGTGATGGGGGTGTTGGAAGTGGGAGGTGGTTTTTGAGTGGTGGTTTCAATCTGCAGCACCGATATAGCGGCTCCCCATCATCTGTAACTCTAGTTCCAGGAGAACTGACGCCCTCTTCTGGCCTTCGCCTGCACCAAGCAGTCACGTACTACCCAGACGTACATGCAGACAAAACGCCTACGCACATTAAATAAATAGAACTCAGGGTTTGTAAACATAAAAGGGTTCCATATAATGGAGACAATTCTCGTGCTATTAAAATGATCTGGGGCCCTTTCGGCTCTTCTGGAATTGAGTCTGTACCTCTGCAGGAAGAACCCTGGAGCAGCACTGCTGCCCGCCCCCTCCGCTTGCTCACGACTTTCCTCGTCAGGCTGGTCGGCAGGAAAAAAAGACAGCCGGGAACCCACACGTATTCTGAAGATTTATTGAGTCAACCCACAGACACCCAGCCCAGGGCCTACCGACTGCAGTTTCCAAAGGTCAGCTATTGTGGAGAAACCAAGGGACACTTAATTCTCTAGGGAGGTCAAGCCCCGACGCACTCGGGTGGGGGTGGAGCGTCTCGGGTGCCTGTCCCCGCCCCCAAGCCTGCGGATTCGCTTTCGGTTGGGCAAGCTCAGAGTCCGGGGACGTTGACTCGGGACTAGCAGCAGAAGTCGCTGCCCTCCTTTGGTACCCAACTGTGCTTGCAGCTGGTTCTCACTTGCAACTACTAAAGAGAAATGCCCGGGAGGAGAAAACACAGCGATCCGGTGCAGAGGCCTTCGAAATCTCTTTATGGCTCGCACCTGAAGTCCAAAGGCGGCTTAGCTCGCTCGTTGGACATTCCTGTCGCTCAGGCGGGGCTCCGTCCCTAAGCCCCACCCCCGGGGCTGCCCCGCCTCTCCCAGCAGGGCGAGGTCCGGATTGGACAGCTCCGGGGTGGGCGTGACCTATGATTGTGCTGGTACCATAGCCCTAGCCCCGTGGTGGTTACTGAGGCCGGGGGATTCCGGAGTAGCGATCGGGGGTCTCAGGCTGTGGCTCCTGTAGCCCGGTTCGTTGATTTCGAATCTGAGGTCGAAGCCGGAGCCGGCGAATCGGGGAGGAGCACCGAGAGGGCGGGATTTCCGCCGAGAGGGATCCGGCCGCTCAGGGGGTGGGGCTTCCCCGGCCGGGCTGCGTTTCCCGCGTGCGGGGCCGGGTGCTGTGAGTCCCTGCAGACACCCTCCGCGCCCTCCCCCAGGCGGCCAAGGATGACCACCCTCACGCGCCAAGACCTCAACTTTGGCCAAGGTAGGGATGTGGGCCTGCTGGGGGGGGGGAGGGGTGCGGTCCTGCCTGGAGTCCTGCTCGACAGCTGTGTCCCCCTCCACAGTGGTGGCCGACGTGCTCTCCGAGTTCCTGGAGGTGGCCGTGCACCTGATCCTCTACGTGCGCGAGGTCTACCCGGTGGGCATCTTCCAGAAGCGCAAGAAGTACAACGTGCCGGTTCAGGTGAGCCCCGGTGTCCGGCTGGATTTCAAAACCTTTATTCTACCGACAGGCGTCCTCACTGCTCAACAGAGGCTGATAGCGGACAGCCTCCTGCCTCACACCGCCCAGCCCTTCCCGACCCGAACTCAGGTGGAATTCTCTTGTGGTTAGGGGTCCTGGATGAGAGCTGTTCCGGCTTGCATTTTAAAGGGGTTTCTGAAGTTGGGGACTTTGGCTTGGATAGAGAGCATTCCCACTGTGTCCAGCACCTTCTTTCCTCATTCTCCTTAAACTATATATATATTTTTTTTCGTTGAGACAGAGTTTCTCTATGTAGCCCTGGCTGTCCTGGAACTCACCCTGTAGACCAGGTTGGCCTCGAACTAAGAAATCCGCCTGCCTCTGCCTCCCAAGTGCTGGGATTAAAGGCGTGCACCACCACGCCTGGCTGTGTCGGCATGATTTTTTTTTTTAAAATTATTATAAATTATTTGAGATTGGTCTCATTGTTTAGTCTTGGCTGGTGTGGATTTCCTGCTATGTAGGCCAGGTTAGCCTGAAACACACAGAAATTCTCCTGTCTCTGTCTCTCAAGTGCTGGGAACAAAGATGCGAGCCCCCATACCTAGCTTTCTGCTTTTTAAGATTTATATTAATTATGTGTTGGGGTGTGTCCACAGTAGACCCGCTGTCTTGGGGGGGGTGTCAGAGGCACTGAAAACAAAGAGCTACTAAGCACCTTCTGTGGGTTAACAATTCAGAGATGTTAAGTCATTTGCCTGTGGCTACACAGCCTTTTTTTTTTTTTTTTTCTTTCCTCCTAGACAGGGTTTCTCTGTACATCCCCAGCTCTGTAGACCAGGCTGGCCTTCAATTTAGAGATCCACCTGCCTCTGCCTCCAGAGCACTGAGATTAAAGGTGTGTGCCGCCATACTTGGCCTGACAGAGTGCCTGTCTTTGATTATCTCTCCAGGGACAAGTTAGTGATAAGTTGGGTCCCTCAGGCAGGGAGACCTAGGAATGGCTGGCTTTTTTCCAGCCATGTATGTATGGGTTCTTGGTGTTTCTCCTATTCGAGTACCTTGGGCTTTAGTAGCCCTGTGGGGTTGTGTGTGTGCAGATGTCCTGTCACCCGGAGCTGAACCAGTACATCCAGGATACACTTCACTGCGTCAAACCACTCCTGGAGAAGGTTAACCCCGCCCCCCTCCCCCCTCCCCCTCCCCCTTCCCCCCTCCCCCCTCCACCCCCGTCCTAACCGACACCCCGCGCCCTGTCTTTTCCATTTTGCTGCTGGCCTGACTCTGTGGGAAGTGCTCATGTCTTTCAACAGCCGGAAGCCTCAGTCTAAAGACCACCCCCAGCTAGCAATAGATCCCAGGGCATGGAGGTCACATCCAGGATGTATCAGTTGGGCCAAATCTGGCTGAGGCCTGCCCTGCCCTGTCCCATCCCTGCTGGGCTGGGCCCCTTGGGGTTTCTTTTCCTATTATCTCATCCTGGTATGAGACTTACTGGGGAGCCAGACATGTCCTCCTGGCCTGGACCAGTCGTGAATTGGGGGTCAGTTTGCCTTTCCCAGTTGCTGGGCTCCTGGGTAGCCTCAGCCAGTGCCCTGTGCCTCCTCTCCCTGGGCCTTCCGCATCGCTCTGGAGCGGGGGTTCCTGTGCTTACAGAACGACGTGGAGAAGGTGGTGGTGGTGATTTTGGATAAGGAACACCGCCCGGTGGAGAAGTTCGTCTTTGAGATCACTCAGCCACCCTTACTGTCCATCAAGTAAGCTGTCCCCCGCCCGCCCTCGGCTGGTTGCCCCAGTCTCTCACGGGGACGCCTCTGCCAGCTCCACATTACCTTAGTAAAGACCCTGAGGTGGCACTGTATACTGTTAGCATCCGAGACACGCTGGCCACAGAACTTTGTGAATCGTACAGAAGTGACAGTCACCCCTCTGTGTCACCACCCCCGGGACATCCCGGAAGTGGCGAATGTTAGTCCCTAGCCTTGTGTAGATGGAGAGACCAAGGTCCAGAGAATAGAGCTGATTGACATCACCCAGTGGTGGCAGAGCCCAGGGTGCTGACCCAGTTGGCTGGTTACCATGGCATTTCTTGTAGCCACTCAGCTACCTGTTGTTCGTGCTGAGGTAAGGGCTCGAGAATCAGGAATCAGCTCCATCCCTGGCTAGGCAGCCTCAGACAGACCCTTTCTCTCTTCCCGCCTTGGGGTCCTGGAGGTATGCAGACTTGAGCGATACTCTGGGTTGTTCTCCAGCTGGCCGAATCTTAGAACTGCCTGAAGGGACCTTCGTACCCTGCCTCCACTCTGTCAGGCGGGTGGGCCTGGGCTGGCTCTCTCCAGCACCAAGGGGGTTTGTCCTAGAGTGTACCGCGTGCTGGAGGGGGTGGAGCAGCGGCAGATGGGCGGGCGACCTTCTCTCCCGCTCCCAGTTCAGACTCCCTCCTGTCTCATGTGGAGCAGCTGCTTCGAGCCTTCATCCTTAAGATTAGTGTGTGCGATGCCGTCCTGGATCACAATCCTCCAGGTGAGACGCCCTGCGCCCCTGCGGTTGCCTCGGTTACCGGGGCACGCTGCCTTTCTTCCTAGTCTGCCCCTCAGAGCCTGAGAGTATCCTCACCAGGCCAGGACCGAGGGAGACTCTTCCTTTGCATTTGGCTACCCTTTCCATCCAGTGGGTGGCGCCGCCCAGCCAGCGAGGGGGCGGGGGAGGCAGCCTGGTCCAGTGGGTTCCGAGGCTGCTCAGCCTTGAGCTTGACCAGTCGTCCCCCACCCCCCACCCCACCCCCCACGCCCCGCAGGCTGCACATTCACAGTCCTTGTGCATACAAGAGAAGCTGCCACGCGGAACATGGAGAAGATACAGGTCATCAAGGTGCGTGTGCGTGTGCGCGTGTGTGCGTGTGCGCGTGCATGCGTGCGTGCGTGTGTGTGTGTGTGTGTGTGTGTGTGCGTGTGGTACAGTTTCAGGTGTCGAGCAGCTAGTTCACCCTGGCTCCTTTGGTTTTCATGTTAGAACCACCCACCCTGGACCTAAGAATTGCTTGCATTCTAGCTCTCTATACCAACCCCAGGGGAGTGTGGGCCCTGGAGGGGAGGATTAGCGGAGTGAGGACAGACTGAGGTGTGGCCCCCTTCTAACCAACCCTCACCTAGGACTTCCCGTGGATCCTGGCAGACGAGCAGGACGTCCACATGCATGACCCCCGGTTGATACCCCTAAAAACCATGACGTCGGACATTTTAAAGGTAAGCTGTCGGGGTGGAGGCAGGGCCCAGAACTACTTCCAGGCTAGAATTTGCTGCCTGAGGTTTTGGGGGGTGGTGGTCCTTTTTTCACCCCTTCCTCTGAGTCTTCCCAGCATGCACCTCATTGTCTGACCTAATAAAACCACTTCTCTACTAGATGCAGCTCTACGTTGAAGAGCGGGCTCATAAAAACAGCTGAGCGCAGGCCGGCCGCCAGGTGCCCAGCTGTTCCCCGCTCTGGGGCCCCAGGCCAGGGCGGTGCTGCAGGGCCCCAGCCTCCAAGTGCTCTTACTGCCTTGACACGTGGCCGCCCCTCTGGCCAGGCTGCCCAGCCCCTCTCTCCTTCGCGAGGCAGGCAGCCTTCCCCGGAGCCTGGGAAGGACGCCAGGACAGACGCCACATCACGGCAGCCTCCTGGGCTCGGCTGGCTTAACACCGTCCATCCGAAAGACTGCGCCGTGCGGTATTGTGTTAATAAAGTGGCCCCAAGGGCTGACTGCATTGTCATTAACCAAACGCGATGAACAAGTGTATCTGTCAAAGGCCCTGAGAAGGGGCTGTTTCTCATCAGAGTGCCAGCAACCCACCTGTAAGCCCCAAACCAAGCTTCGATTACTGAAAACATTTATTACAACAAAATGTCTGTGCAGGCTGTGCGGGCCGCGTGTGGGACTAATCGCCACTGAGTGGATGGCTTGTCCCTGGGACTGGGGACTGCCCACTAAGGGCTTAGCTCTCGCTAAGAGTTACCCTCATGGTTCTTGGAGCCAGAGCTGGCTGTCCTCCTCCTATTGCTACAGTGTCTTCCGGAAGAGTTCTGGCAGGGGCGGGGTTCTTGGCTGTCCTGTGGCTGACAGTGACGCTGCTGTTGGTGACACGGGGGCCGTACCAGCCTTTCCAGAACTGAGTATCCTTGCCCCCATGCTGGAAGAGGATGTGGCGGACGCCTGGGGGGTAATCGGAGAAGGTGTGGGAGATCTGGAGAGGAGAGAGGAAGGGACCGTTGAGACTTGGGGGGGGCGGGGCGGGGCAGGGCGGGACAGCCGGGTGCTGTCGGACAGCTGCCCCTCTCGCTCCTCAGGACCTAAGGGACACTCGGGCAGGGTCTCACCCACCTCTCGCCACCTGGCATCGTTCCACTGCTCGATGACCACAGGCGGAGGCTCAAAGGAGGCCAAGACGATGTAGTCGGCCGAGGCCAGCTGTACCCGGAGGTGATAGGTGCAGCCACAGTCTGCTCTGGGGGCAAACCTAGGAGGATAGAGAGGGCTGTGAGCCTTCTACAGAGGCACCGACCCAGCCTGTCCCCGGATGGCGCATCGGGTGAGGACCTGGGTTAGCGGCTGTGTGTACAGAGGGTGAACTCAGGAAAGGGCCTTCGGGTGCGGTTGAGATTGGAGCATGGCGGAAAGCTTAGCCCAGTTCAGGCTCTGGGCTCCATCCTTAGCCCCGAAGAGCTGGTTGGGAGGCCTCAGTGTCCATCTGCAAACATGGCTAAAGCTCTTTCAGGGCGGCCCTCGTCTCAAGACTCTGTGGGGGAGAGTGACCCCCCCACCCCCCGTGGGTTCTCTCTTGGCAGGAGGGAAGACAGAGGGACAGGCCACCTAGGCACAGGCCACTCACCAGTCCTTCACCACAATGTCGGGCCGGAAGGTGTCCATCAGCTCCTCCCAGTAGCCCTCGGCTTTGAGGTTTATGATCTGGGACTTGAGGCACATCCTGGGGGCAGAGGACAGGCTTGCACCGCCAGCATGCTCAACAGGGCCCTGGCTTGCCAGGCAGGTGGCTCGAGGGACCCAGGTGACTTCCAGGACAGACCCTGCCTGGAGCTCCGGGGGTCTATCTGAGGGACGTGGGGCGTGTTTGGTCCCGTGGGACGTTATGCTCAGTGGGCTCCTGTCACCCCAGCTTCCGGAGGCCCCCCTTGATCCCAGACTCTCTGCCCTCGGCACGGGCTCCCCCCACCCCCGAGCGTGGCTTACCCGAAAGAGGTGACAAAATACTTCTTGACGTTGTTGTCAGGAAAGCTGGTGCCATGATCCCCAGGGAGGCTCTCCACCTTCCACTCGTCGCCCTCATTGGAGTCTATCCGCCATGATCTCAGGTCCTCTGGGGAGAGCGGAAGCACGGGTGAGATCCCCCCTGCACCCCACCAGCCGCTGCAGCCCTGATACACACTAGAAACTCTGAGGCCAGCCGGGCGGTGGTGGCGCGCGACTTTAATCCCAGCACTTGGGAGGCAGAGGCAGGCGGATTTCTGAGTTCGAGGCCAGCCTGGTCTACAGAGTGAATTCCAGGACAGCCAGGAGTACACAGAGAAACCCAGTCTCAAAAAACCAAAAAAAAAAAAAAAAAAAAAAAAAAAGGAAGAAAGCCGGGCGTGGTGGCACACACGCCTGTAATCCCAGCACTTGGGAGGCAGAGGCAGGCGGATTTCTGAGTTTGAGGCCAGCCTGATCTACAGAGTGAGTTCCAGGACAGCCAGGACCACACAGAAAAACCCTGTCTTGAAAAACCAAAAAAAGAAAAAAAGAAAAAGAAATTCTGAGGCCTCTTCTGGTTCTGGGAGACCTCAGGGGTGGTGAGATCTCGTCTGGGCTTGTTTGGGCTCAGATTCCCAGGGCTGTGGACATAAAGGACTCATCTGTTTGCTTCTGCCGTGTATTAGGCAGCCGAGTGAAGCAGCCGACCGGTCCAGGAGCGAGACCTCATATTGCCATGGGACCCCTACAAGCATCATGTTTTAGTCCTTAGAGAATATGATCATAAAGGCCCGTGATGGAGTGGACCTTACGGCTGATGGGAGTTCCCAACATGGCCGCTTACCTGACCAATCAATGGCTTTTCCAGGTTTAGTGAGGGAGAGGCCCTGGTTCATTGTGACCCAGATTCTAGGGGCCAAAGGAACCCACTGTTCCCACAAGATCAGATGCCCTTTTCCTGGGCAAATGCCAAGAGGGCACATTGCTGTCCCCTGGGCTGGTGGCCGTAGGAGTCCTGTGGTCTGAGGGACCTGTAGGAGCAGGGTCCGATCCAGGGGTTCACCCCCTTCAGATCGAGCATAGTGGACCTGGGAAAACACTAGTGATACTTTATGGTGGCCCAAAACCATTGCCAGAACTGCCCATCCACTCACTATCCCCTCCCCGAGAGCCCACACTACTGTCATGTGTTCTAGGAAGCTTCCCCTAGGAATACGAGAATTCCAGGAGGTGGGCTGGTCTAAGTCAGAGCCGCTCTGTAAAAATGCCCCAAGACGAGCTGGCGGCCGGGCTGGGCAGCTTCTGAGTGGAATCTGGGGCAGGTAGGGAGATCGAGTATCCGAGGCGGTTCCTGTGGGTCCTCTGCCCGGCCTGAGCCCTGGCGGGCCGGCCCTCAGTGGATGACCCTTCTGAGCACTAAACCAAGTCACAAACCTCAGAGCCCAAAGTACTCCAATGCAAACTTACTGTTTGTCTATCTTCCAGAATCACATGGAGAATATCTGAAGTGAAGACAAGCCCTCCCACCACCCACCTTTTTTTGTTTGTTTGTTTGTTTTTGTTTTGTTTTTGAGTCAGGGTCTCATTATGAGTGTCCTGGAACTCACTCTGTAGACCAGGCTGGTCTTGAACTCAGGGATCCACCTGCCTCCGCCTCTCAAGTACTGGGGTTAGAGGTGAGCATCTTTGCTAGGCTCAGGCAAGGCTTCCTACCGGCCATGGGTGCATGGGGCATAGATACTGAACAGGAGACAAAGCCCAACAGAGACAAGAGTATTGTGGGAAAAAAACCAGCGTCAGGCCAAGACCTCTCAGTCCTTCTGTAGCAGGAGGCTGAGCTGCCACATCCTTAAAGCCCCAGAGAGTCCCTGGACAGAGGCCTGGAAAGAGCCACAGGGGACAGGTGGCCCTGCCCGGTGATACACAGGGTCCTTTACACCATAGCATAGGATAATGGGTCTGAAAAGTGTCACAGAGCCATGGGGAGTTGGTGACTGAGGGGAGACTGTCACTGACCAGGTGTCAACCCAGGGGGCGACAATGGCTGGGCAGGTAAGGTGCTGGCTGGCAAGCCTGCCAACCCGAGTTGGCTCCCTGGGTCCCACGCGGTGGAAGGAGAGAACCGGCTCCTGCAAGCTCTTCTCTCTCCCCGCGTGCACACCGCGGCCTGTGCACGGCCCCATCCCCCAACCATACGCACAAAACTGCGTAACAGATGAAGGAAGGCTCTAGGCAGGTCCGAGACCCAAAGAACGAGGAACCGAAGTGTAGGGCGTGTTGGGGACACGGGGACAGTGTAATCAGAGCGGGACAGCGAGCACCGAGGCCCCGAGGTTCAGGGAAGCGGAGAGCAGGCTCCCCGAGGCTCGCCCCCAGCCCACCTTCGGCACACGGGTTCCGAAGGAGGTTCCTCTGCAGGCTGCACAGGATGTAGAAGATCTTCCAGTCGTCCACGGGCCCGTCCCGGTCTTTGGTGAGGAAGCCCTCTCGGAGGCTCTTGCGCTTCCACAGGGTCACCACGTCGATGAGGTCCCGCCAGAGGCTGCAGACCAGGCGGCAGTTGCGCAGCAGCTGTCGGGCCGGGACGTGGGTGAACAGTTCCAGTAGAATGTTCTCCGGCAGCTCGTTGATGTTGACCATGGTGGCGGATGGAGAGCAGCGCTCCCGGGCCTGGGAGTGGTAGGGGGGCGACAGGGACCGTCAGGCCTGAGCCGAGGAGGACTCGAAACGGCAGACTCCTCCCCTCCCGTCAGGTTCTGGATCGCAGGTCCACCCCTGACCGGAAACCCTGCCAGGAAGCACTTACTTACAGGGTGGGGGTGGGTCCTTCACGCACTAAGGAGCCTAAAGCAGCAGGATCGCTTGAGCTACTTAGGCCGGGTCAGCCTAGGTTGGTTTTCAAAATCCACAAGAACGAAATTAAGCTTTTAAAAATTCTTTGCAGTGCTAGCGATGTGTCCTGGGCGAGCGCTCTGCCTCTAAATTGGGCCCCGGGGCTTTTAGTTAAAGCCCTTGGGGTAGAGGTGGGTGCCTCTGTAACTGCCTGAAGTCTCAGTTAACTCAGAAAAAGAAAACGCAAGGGTAGTGCTGCAGTTGTGGCTCAGTGGTTAAGAGAACCGCCTGCAGACCCAAAAGTCCCTGGTTCAAATCCCGGCCACTGCTTGATGGCTTACCGCCATCTGAACAGATTAAAGAAAGAAAGAAAGTCAAGAGTGGAAACTTGCTTGAACCTGTCTGGGTTCAAACAGAACAACCACAAGGGAAAAAAAAAAAGAATTTTAAAGATGTCCTTCCCTCCGCTGGAAAAAAAAAAATTGTTTAGAAGCCCCACCCTCAATCCCAGACTGCTTTGTTTTGGAGTCCGTTGACCCTGTGACCTGGAAAGAGACCTCGGCACGTTCTCCAAGTCTAGTCCTGCTATGACATCATTGCAGTAAAACATCCGTTCAAGGTTCACCTCACTGAGCCAGAGGTATTTACGCCTTGGGCGGGGCAGACTAGGAGTCTCCGGCCCTCAGCAAACTCTATTACCCCCCGGGGACTTGTCCCAGGTGGGAGGTGGGACACTGCTGTCAAGCAAATGAGCACACCAGCCTAAGTGCGGGAGAAACACTTTCCCGCCCACTTTCAGGGAAATAGAAACTGTTGCTTTCTCTGAATTTTCAGAGGCTTTCCTGGAAGCTGGTGGTCTTGGGAGGGCTCCGGTCCCAGAACACAGGAGAGCGGACGCACTCTGGCCCTCCTTGCCCTGGAGGAATATTTACCTTGGTGGGGGGGGGGGAAGGAAAGGGGTCACAAGGGATCTGCTTAAATGCTTAGCTAGGGAGGGCAGAATCTTCCAAATGCTTACAGTTTTTTAAACGCCTAAATGTCAAAATACAAAATGATAATTTAAAAAAAAAAATTCTGGCCGTGGTGGCGCACGCCTTTAATCCCAGCACTTGGGAGACAGAGGTAGGTGGATTTCTGAGTTCGAGGCCAGCCTGGTCTACAGAGTGAGTTCCAGGAAAACAAAACAAAACAAAAACCAAAACAAAACCAAAACAAAACCCTGATCTGTGGAGGCACACCCTTCACAGTTCCAGATATTCCGTGGAAAGTTTGAACTTTTGGGCCCAGCCTAATCAGTTTAGCCTCTGTCTCAAAATACAAAGTAACAGTAAATAGGTTGGGGAAGACCGACTTAGCAGGCGCGGTGCATTTCCAGGCAGCGCAGAGGGAGGAGGAGCAGGAGGCTCGCCCTCAAGGGGGTGGTACCTCCTTATCTAGCACTAGGGAGGCCCCGGGTTCCTCCGGAACAACCAGCAACAATCTTAAGCTATGCGCATTTTGATGTCGGCCACTCCTACAAGCTGCCTAGACCAGCGGGTTACGGTGCCCGAGTGGAGTCTCGCCGCACCGCAACCCCGATGGCATTCCGCTCCAGTGACACTCTCCCCCACAAACAAGCCGCTTTGCAAAGAACACTACAGTGCCCCTGGTGTGCCTTAGGGGGAAATCCACACCAGGGTCCTGCCAGGTCCCGAGCGGACGTCCTACCCTAGCGCCTGAAGCCCTGTGCCCCAAGGGGAAGCGGGTGTCGCCACCATCCGGGACCCTCGCGTACCTACAGCAGGCTCGGCGTCCCCGCGTCCCGGCGCGCCCAAGTCTCCCCAGGAGCGCGTGACCCGCGCCCGATCCCAGCCCCACCCTCCCGCCTGCCACCCGCGGTCCCCGCCGCTCAGCTCCCCCGGGCCTTGGGCCTGGACCTTGGATGGCGACGCGATCAGCTGTCGCCTCGCCCCGCCCCGCCCGTCCTCCCGCTGGCGTCACGCTCTGGCCTTCCGCGTCACTGCAAAGAGGAGGATGAGCTCGGAGCCTCAGAATCTCCGTGGCTGCTGCCAAGGCTCCGCAGGCCGAGTTTCTTGGGCTTCCGTCTCCCCCTCCAGGCGACCAGCGGCTCCGCAGCCGGCTCCCACCTCGGGCCTTCTTCCTCCTCTTGCGAAGGAAGTGCTACCAAGAGTCTGGTCACAACCAGACACACAACCTGATCTGCCCCACCCGCCGGGAGGGGCAGGGTTGTACCTTCTGAGTTTTTGGTTGGTTGGTTTTTGGTGTCTTGTTTTGTTTTGTTTATTGAGACTAGGTCAGCCGAACCGTGGTGGCGCATGCCTTTGATCCCAGCTCTTGGAGGCTGAGGCTGGTGGATTTCTGTGTATTCAAGGCCAGCCTGCTCTACAGAGTGAGCTCCTGGACTGCCAGGACTAAATAGAAAGACCCAATATCTCTCTCTCTCTTTTTTTTTTTTTGGTTTTTGTTTTCCGAGACAGGGTTTCCCTGTATAGCCCTGGCTGTCCTGGAACTCACTCTGTAAGACCAGGCTGGCCTCGAACTCAGAAATCCACCTGCCTCCGCCTCCCGAGTGCTGGGATTAAAGGCCTGAGCCACCACCTGGTGTCCAGCTTCTGTCTGGGTTTCTCTGAGAAAAGCCTTTTTCTGGTCCTAGTGAAAATTAATTAGCTAATTAATTAATTAATTAACTCAAACATTTATCAAGTGCAAGCAGAGGACGGCTCAAGGGGAGATCGGCAATTCTGGTCAGGGCAGGTGGCTGTGAACTCTGGCCCCTCCCAGCTCACCCTGTCTGTTTCATTTTTGAGTGAGATAATTAATTTTGACAAGGATTGAGCACCTGTTGCTTGCTGGGCTCAACCAAAAGTAAGGTTCTGGCCAAGGAGACGGTGGAGCCCGGCGTGGCCCCGTTGGGTTGCACCCCTGGGCAAGAGGGCTGTAGCACTGAGGGCTCTGCCCCTGACGCTGGGGATGCCAGGGCCACACTCCTGAAATGCTCAACCCCTCTTTATAGCACGGGTGGCAGCCACACCCCATGCCTCTCCAGGGCCAGGCAGGATTGTCCATGAACCAACCCTAGCTGGGCAGTGGTTAAAGGCGCACGTCTATAATCCCAGCACTTGGGAGGCAGAGGCAGGTGGATTTCTGAGTTCGAGGCCAGCCTGGTCTACAGTGTGAGTTCCAGGACAGCCTGGGCTACACAGAGAAACCCTGTCTCAAACAAACAAACAAACAAACAAACAGAACCATCCCTCCCCCCACAAAGACCCAGGGCACGAGGAGGCTGGAGACATTTTATTTGGCTGTGTAACAGGAGGGGTGGAGTGGTGCTGGGAGCAGGGGGTGGGGCGTGAACTGACGTTCCTACAGATGGGGCTGGGACAGCCCCAAGCCACAGAGACCTTGGCCAGCTCCTTCCACCGTTTCCCCATCCCAGCTCGCATAATCCTGGTCCATCCTGTCCCTGTCTGGAGTCCTCTGGGGAGTCCTGCACTCATTGGTACCCACCTTGGCCTTGGGGCTCTGCTGATGACAAGGACAGTCTGATCCTACCTCTCTAGTACCGGGCCTGACTTAATTTAAAGCCCAAAGCAGAGAGGGCACAGCAGCTGTCAACCAGGCAAGGGACTGGCCAGCAGAGCCAGCAGAGCCGTCCATCCCAGATCTTCCTTATGACATGACGTGTGCATCGTGAAAGGCAGTCCCCAAACCTGTCAGATGTGTTGTCTATCTCTGCTCTAAGGGCCCTCAAGGAGAACGAGGAGAGAGATCAGGGGCAGAAAGAGGTCTAGGCAAGCATCGGAGCTGGGGACCTCTCTCTGAGCAGTATGGAAGCCTCTTGTATCTGCCTGACCTCGGGCGCTGCACCCGTAGAGGGGCAGCCCTGCTGGAGGGTTAGAGAGAGGAGGGTGGCCCAGACATTAGAAGCGCCGCACGGAGACAGCTGGGGACGACGACTAACAATGAGGCCCCGGAGTGACAGGCTTCCGCCTTCCTCCCATTCCCAAGCCTGGCCCTTTCTGACTGTTTACCGACTAGGGCTCCGAGGATTGGGGCTCAGGAGACATCAGGGCAGCGGGGGCCCGATGATAATGCTGCTGTTGGTGACCCTTGGGCCGTACCAGCCGGCCCAGTAGTGAGTGTCCACGCCTCCGTGCTGAAACCAGATGTAGCGGACGCCGGGCGGATAGTTGGAGAACGTGTGTGAAACCTGAGGCGGGGCAGACAGAGGGGAGCAGTCAGGGTCTACGGCAGAAGACCTGTCTACCAAAAAAAGAAAAAAAAAAAGCCGGGGTGGGGGGTGGGGCGGGAGGGCCCGGGGCGGGAGGGGGGCTGGAGAGACGACTCCATGTCCAGGGGGCATTGACTGCTCTCATAGAGGACCAGAGTTCTGTTCCCAGCACCTGCAGGGCAGCTTGCAACCATCTGTAACTCCAGTTCTGGGAGAGTCAAAGCCTTCTTCTGGCTTTCTAGGCACATGGGAAAAAACACTTACACACATAAAAGTAAATCTTTGGGCTGGAGAGATGGCTCAGCGGTTAAGAGCACTGATTGCTCTTCCGAAGGTCCTGAGTTCAAATCCCAGCAACCACATGGTAGCTCACAACCACCACCCACAACCATTTGTAAGAGATCTGACACTCTTCTGGAGTGTCTGAAGACAACTACGGTGTACATACACATAATAAATAAGTACATCTTTTAAAAAAAAGTAAATCTTTAGGGAGAACAACAGTGGATCAGCATGCTGGAAGTCCTAGGACCACGATGGTGCACACCTTTCATTCTAGCATTCAGGAGGCGAAGGCGGAGGGTCAGAAGTTCAAGGTCACCCCTGGCTACATATTATTACCTTAGAGGGACCCCGTCACAAAACAACAAAAGAGCTGTGATGCACTCAGTAAAACACTTGCCCAGTAGAGCAACGTACAGCCTGTGTTCAATCCTCAGCACCACGGTGGTGAAGACTTCTGTTAATAACCTCTTGCTAGAACAGGGATCGCTTACTGTCTGAAGCTGCTTTCTCACAGAGAAAGAGAGAGCGAGCTGAGAGGCTAGACCAGTGACTCCAAGTTTGGAGCTGTGTTTATGCATGTGAGTGCAGTACTCATTTCTTCCAGAAGGCGGCGACAGAGGCAATGGAGTTGCCTGGCCCAAATGTTTTACGTATTTGTTTATTTAAGATCTATTTTATGTATATCACTTTCTTCAGACACAACAGCGTCAGGTCCCATTAAGGATGGTTGTGAGCCACCACGTGGTGACTGGAAATTGAACTCAGGAAGCGAAGTCAGTGCTCTTAACCTCTGAGCTGTCTCTCCAGACATACTTTTTTTTTTTTTTGATTTTTTTTGATATTTTATTTATTTATTTTGTTTTGGTTTTTTTTTTTGGTTTTTCGAGACAGGGTTTCTCTGTGTAGTCCTGGCTGTCCTGGAACTCACTCTGTAGACCAGGCTGGCCTCGAACTCAGAAATCCGCCTGCCTCTGCCTCCCAAGTGCTGGGATTAAAGGCGTGCGCCACCACCGTCCGGCAATATTTTATTTATTTAAATTTCACTGCATCTACTACTACTACTACTACTACTACTACTACTTTTTTTTTTTTTAACAATGCTAGGTTCTGGTTAGGTTTTTTTGTTTTTTTAGATTTATTTATTTATTTTATACATATGAGTACACCATCATTGCTCTTTTCAGTCACACCAGAAGAGGGCAGACCCCATTACAGATGGTTGTGAGCCACCATGTGGTTGTTGGAATTTGAACTCAGGACCTCTGGAAGTGCAGTCAGTGCTCTTAACCACTGAGCCATCTCTCTAGCCCCCACCCCACCCCTGACCCCGGTCCAATTGTTTATTTACTTTTTAGTACTGGGGATGGAACTCCAGGGCTTGGTGTGTGTTAGGCATTCAGTGCACCGTGGAGATGTCCTTCCTGGAAATTGTTTTAGGGTTGGGGCTCTCTCTGCCTCCCACCTGTGATGTCTAGGTTGCAAGCTTACTCCTACTCTTCTACCAAAGCCAGCGCGGCCCGGGTGAAGATGGCGGAGTTTGGGTTGAGCCCACGTCCCTGGGGGGGGGGGTGTCCTGGCCCACGGACCTCCCTCCACTTGGCATCGCTTTTCTGCTGAATCATCACCGGGTCCGGCTGGAACGTTCCCAGAGGTGCGTGGGCTGACGACAGCAGCTGGACGCACAGCTGGTACTTGGACCCGCAGTCCGGCCTGGCCGCAAACCTGCAGATAAGGAGAAGGAAGGGTCGGTGAAGACCTGGGAGATGGGGGGCAGGGCAGGGGTGGGGCGCCTGGGCGGCAGGCTCCCCCCCCAGACCCTCGCCCCAGCACTCACCAGTCCTTGACCTCGATGTCCGGTCGGGTGGTGTCCATCAGCTCCTCCCAATACCCTTCAGCCTTGAGGTCCACCACCTGGGACTTGAGGCAGGTGCTGGGTGAGGGGAGGAGGGGCTGGAGTTCAGCACTGGACCCGGATGTTAAGATGCGGGGCTCCGCCCCCCACCCCCACCCCGAGGCCCTAGATCTTACTAATAGGAAGTCACGAAGTATTTCTTGACCTGGTCATTGGGGAACTCCTTCCGCTGGTCTTTGGAGAGGTCCTCCACCTTCCATTCATCTCCTCCGTTCACGTCCAGGCTCCAGAACTCAAATCCCTCTGTGGGGAGAGCGAGTCTGCCATGCAGCAGGCCCCTCGGACGCCTTCTCCAAGCCCCGCCTCCTCCTGCTCAGAGCTGGGACCTCCAAGCTGCCCTCCAGCCCGCGTGTTGCAGGTAGCACACTGGGCGCTTCCGGTGTGCCTTGGGTGTAGGTAAGACACTCCCACTGAGAACCCTGGATGACCCGGCTCCCTCTCTAATGGAGAGTGCTGATCTCAATCAACTCCAGTAGCGGTGGGCTGTGTGGCTTTAGACATGTTACTTTCCTTCTCTGTGCCTCGGCCCCTTCCCAGCTACCGCCAAGCATAGAGGTTACATTGTGGTTGGATACGCCTGCCATCCCAGCAGGCTGAGGCGGGAGGATTGCTGTGAATTCAAGGTCAGTCTAGGCCAGGTCAGACAGGGCAAGATAGCAAGACCCTGTCTCAAACAAAAAACAAAAACGACAAAAACAAGGCCAGCAAATGCCTCCTCAGGTAAAGGTCCTGCCCGGAAGCCCCGTGACCTGAGGTGAGTGTCTGAGGATCCCTCACAGCGGAATGAGAAACCTGCCTCTTGCAACTTGCCCTCTGACTTCCACATGTGTGCAGTAGTATGACAGCTCCCCTACCACACAACCTAACACATAAATACATGTCAAAGGAAAAGGCTCTGGGAAGCTTTCTGCACAGTGCCGTAATTCCTTAGGTTTGGGGGCTACACACTTTTCTATTTCTATAATCCTTTTTTTGTTTGTTTGTTTGTTTGTTTTTGTTTTTTTCGAGACAGGGTTTCTCTCTGTAGTCCTGGCTGTCCTGGAACTCACTCTGTAGACCAGGCTGGCCTGGAACTCAGAAATCCGCCTGCCTCTGCCTCCCAAGTGCTGGGATTACAGGCGTGCACCACCACTGCCCGGCTCTATAATCCTTTATAAGCTTAAAACTCAGCTGGGCATGGTGGCATGTTCCTTAACCCCAGTGCTTGAGAGGCAGAGACACAGTGGGTCTCTATGAGTTCAAGGTCACCCTGATCTACGTGGTGAGTTCCAGGACAGCCGAAGCCACCTTTATTGTAATAATAGAGAGACCCTGTGCTGTCCCCTTACCAAACAAAGCAAATCAAACCATAAAACTCTTCTCAATCTGTTGGCTTGGTTTGGGCTGTAGTCTGCCCAGGGCTGTACGACAGCATGGCTCGGGGTAGGGGTAGGTCAAAGGACACAGGCCGCGGGAGGCTCTGGGCTGCTGGGACTAAGGTCCTCACCGCTTTTCTTGAGGTTTGACCACGTAACAGAAAACATGGTCCTCCCTATTGTAGCTCCTCCTCAGGCTACAGCAAGCGCAGCCTGGGCCGGAGGGGATCCAGATGACTAGAGGATGATCTGTTCTCGCCCCAGAATGCAAAGGAGACTTCATCGCTCCTTCATCCACAGGCAAGGCCCCGTCTTGACTAGTCTGTAGGTCTATCCTGGGCTCTGTGAGGACAGAAGATTGTGGCTTCAACTAGTGTCTTTGGCACAATCTGTTCCAATGGGCCTCATTTCTTTTCCTAGAGAAGATTTTAGGAGAGGCTAACCTCAAACTCACGATCCTCCTGCCTCAGTCTCCCGGGTGGTGGTATTACAGGTATTAGCACTGTTACCAACTAAGAAGTGATTGGTTTGCTTTGAGACCGAGTCAAGTAGCCCAGGCTGGCCGCTGATGGACTGGCCTTCTTGTGTCTACCTCCCAAGAGCTGGGATTACAGGGGTGTGCCCTCATACACAGCTGAAAAATAATAGACAGTACGTTGACCTCAGTTTACCCATTGGTAAGTGGGTACGTCAATAGTACCTGCATCTAAGAATTATTGTGAGAGGAGCAAATCCATAACGTAGCTAAAGGACGCACAGCCAGTGTGTGGGACACATCGGGTGGTTTCCTGACAGAGCGTGATCAGACCCTCTGCACCCACCTTCAGCACAAGGGTTGTGAAGTAGATTCCTCTGGAGGCTGCGTAGGAAGTAGAAGATCTTCCAGTCAGCCACAGGCTGGTCCCAGTCCTCGGTGATGAAGCCCTCTCGTAGGCACTTGCGCTTCCACAGGGTCACCAGGTCGATGAGGTCCCGCCAGAGGCTGCAGACAGGTCGGCAGCGCAGCAGCAGCTGGCGGGCGGGGACGTGGGTGAACAGCTCCAGCAGGATGTTCTCCGGCAGCTCGTTGATGTTGCCCACAGCCATGGTGGGGACTCCCAGCCTGTGCCTGCGGGCATTGGAGAGCTGTGCTATACACCCAGCCTGGCGAGGGGCAACCCCAGCACCCAGGGACAGAGCGGTTCCCGACTCCGCTGCCACTGACTCTCTCCAGAGTCTCTGTGCGGTTCTGACCTTCAGTTTCCACGGTAAACAGGGCAAAAGGGTACTTCCCTCCAGGGTCCCCCGCAGCTCAAGGCACATGGACTGGGGAGTTGCTTAATAAACAATGAGATCTGGTTTCCCCCACCCTGGGCACCCAAGAACAGCCTCTGAGGAAGCCCAGGGACCTTTCCAAGGTCACACAAACAGGCGAGGAGGGGAGGCAGCCCCGGCCCTCCCTGAATGCAGAGCCAGCCACTCGCAATAGGCCAGCAGTCTTTTAAGAGGAGCGTAACAATGAGAAGCCTGTGAGCAGTCCGGCTTGCCGCTCTTCATTTCCTTCCATCCCCCACAGGGGGGAAGGGGGAGAGATGGCGATCGGGGGTTATCACTGGCCCTCAGGACCGGTCACGGAGCACAAAAGGCTCAGTGACGTTCTCAAGATCTCAGAGAATACGACCCGTTTACCTGAGCCCGAGGAAAGACGGACGAGTGGAAAAGAGCCTTCCTATCTCCCTCCTGCATCCCCGCCCAGGGCTCCATGCAGTCTCCCACGTATGCGCCGCCCTAAAACGGGCTACCCTGCTCAAGACCAGATTCAGATCTCTGAGCACCAATAGCGTCCCTGGTCCAGTTCTTGGAAGCCTCACAATACAGTGGGGCGGAGGGGGGGGGCGCAAAGCCTGAAGCCTGGGCCTTAAAGGCCCTCAGGATCGCAGAGCGCGCACCCCTCCTCCCCGCTAGGTCTCTGCCCACCGCGCCCCGCGCAGGGTGCTCCACCTCCCGCAGTCACCTGAGATCCGCCGCGCCGAGCGATCCTGCCAGGCCGTGGGGCTGTACAGCCCGAGCCTGCGTGCCCGGGAATGCAGACCTGCCTACTACTCGCCAAACGTCTCCCTGCTGGGGCGCTCACCGCTCCCCTCCTCCTGTCACCTGCTCTTACCGGGGTTACGCGTTGGAGAACAGCACCCAAGACACAGCCCCGCCTACTACTCGTCAGACCCCGCCCCAACCACATCCCACAACGCTGCCCCTCTCCCAACCCATTCTCCTTGTCACCGACGTTAGGTCACGCTGCGCCATACCCTTGGTTCTTAACCCGGGATGCGACCTGCCCACTGTTTGTCAGTCCACGCCCCACGCCCCACCCCATTTTCTCTGACACCCGCTTTTGGCTGTGACACCGGCTGTCCTACAACGCTAGGTCTCGGAACGGCGTCTTTCTGCGGGTGTTGGCTTGGGGTGCGGCCCCGCCCACTGCCCTCTAGGCCCCGCCCATCACGATTTAGGTCACGCCCACTCCTCCAGGCCCCGCCTCACCCGCGCACTCCCGGGACTCGCCCCCACCACAGCATAGGAAAATTACCTGGGGGAGGGCAGGAAGACTCGGGTACCCCCAACTCCACTGGGCTCGGCGCCCGCCCCCTCTGCTCCCTAGTAGTCCGACCCCAGATGTCCTCCTGCAGCCATCGTCCAGGCACTCTTGGAGCCCACCCATCCTGTCGCTGTCCCTGCCCCTCTCCAGTCCCGGCTCCTGCCGGAAGCCGCACCTTGGGCTGCGGGGGGTGCAGGACTCCCGGCCCCTTGCCGGGGGGCCAGAGGCGGGGCGCACGGGGCCTTTAAGAGGCGCGGCGGCGCGGGCCCGGCTGACGCGGGCAGCTCCAGGACTCGCCACCCGCAGCGCCCAGGCTCCTCTCTCTCGACAGCGCCGCAGCGATGGATGGAGACGGTGATCCAGGTATCCAAGGCTGGTCCCCGCTAGACACAGACCCGGGAAGACAGGGCGGGCCGGCGCTGCAGACCGCGCTCAAACTTTGGCGCCAGGGAAAAACCCTCCAGACAGTCTAGGGAGCAGGTTTCTGCCTGGTGTCGTGATGTGGAGGATGGAGGACTCCTGGGTCTCCAAAATGGCATCGGAGGACTCTGGCATTGCAGGCTCCAGACTTTCCTGGGGTTCTTGCAAGCTTTTGCTTCCGTGAAGTTTTTCCGTTTGCTAGCGCTGCCCACCCTGCCTCTTGAGCCTCCGGAGTCCCCGCGGGGTCCTTGCGTTTACAAACTTCACATTGCATCCGTCCTAGCTACCCGAGGGACTCTCTTCTCTGGAGGGGCCGTCTTGTATTGGAGTAGCGGGGCTGTTCCGTGGGGACCAGGCTAGGGGCGAGGAAGGCTGCTCTTGGCCGAAGCTCTGGGTCCTCAGGATTGCCCAGTCATCTTTTCTGGCACCGAAGACCCCACCCCTTCTGCCCTCCAGCTCCCTGCTGGGCCTGTAGGGGGTTGCTTGCTGAGTCAGACTGGGCAGCAGCCCTGCCTGCCTTGACCCTTATGCCTTCCTCACTGACCAGGCTCGGAGAGTTCACTCTTTAGGGGAGGCGAGGGAACAGATCAACTCTAAGGTGGCCAGGCTTCCCTCCGTCCCCGACCCCTCCCCCTTCCTCCCAAGCCCCACTCTCAGTCAGTGCCCCCCACCCCCACACACACACCGCTTCAGCATCATCCACAGGGCCCCAGAATAGGCTCCTGTTTGCTCCCTGGTCCCAGGAAGTCCCTGGACTCAGGGGCCCGATCCAGGTGAGTGAGTCAGCTTCGGGTCACCATCCAGGCCTAGATAACTTTCCTACAGCAACAATGTGGCAAGTTGTGTTCGAGGGAGCAGGTGGGGGGGGCGGTAATCCGATCTGGGGCCTCAATGCCAGGCCCAGGGGCCAGGAGAGAGGACTGGGTGAGGTACACCTTTCCGGGGAGCATCAGGTATCTGCTGGGGCCAGGGCAGGGCTGGGGTGATGGTGGAGAGGTGAGGGCATTGGGCCCGGCTCTCCAGAGCTATGGGAAGCAGGACGGACAATCTTTTCTCTTTCTGCTTCATGATGTCCTGTGGTGGAACCTGGAAGAAACGCTAGGACTGGAGAAGTAAACCCCGACATAGGAAAATGTGACCAAAACATGTTAGAAATGCAGGGAAATGCCGGGCGGTGGTGGCACACACCTGTAATCCCAGCACTTGGGAGGCAGAGGCAGGCAGATTTCTGAGTTCGAGGCCAGCCTGGTCTACAGAGTGAGTTCCAGGACAGCCAGGGCTACACAGAGAAACCTTGTCTCATATATGCAGGGAAAGTGCGCTCTCTCTCTCTCTCTCTCTCTCTCTCTCTGTGTGTGTGTGTGTGTGTGTTTGTGTGTACACGATTCACCATGGCTGATGGAGGATTCATTGTGTGCTCTAAGGGAAGAAGGGAGATCCTAATTCAGCTTTGTAGGCGATGTTGCCTGCATCACCTTAGGGGAGGTTTAGGGAATAGGCCACCTGTCCCCCCACCCCCTGCCCCAGGCCTGCTCCCTCACTTCCTTGGCTTCTCGGGGTCAGTCCAGTCTTCAGGGACTCTGAAAGAAGTATCCGCCATTACCCAGGGTGGCTGGGTCCCCTCCCCTCTGGCCCTCTCTCCTTTAGAGATACGGGGCGCTCAGTGTCTGCTTACTCAAGGCTTCTTTGGTGGCCCAGATGAGGCGGGCTGAGATCCAAGAGATACACAGCTGCCCACGCCATCCTGGGTATTCAGTGGACTGACCTCAGGCACCCAGCCTGGGAGACAGTGCTTTTTACCCGGTTCCTATTCCCCACTATGGGGTCAGGAGTTCCCACTGACTTAGCAAGAGTGACTGTCCCTATTACCTTGCTTCTCTGTGGGAAGGGGCTGAATTTCAGTATAAATCCGGTGGTCTGACACAGCGACGACCCCATTTCACAGATGAGGGGACTGAGGGCGAGGAATGGGAAAAGAGGGGAGAAAGATTCTTCCATAACCACCTAGTACCTCTCTCTGTCTGTTTTCCTTCCCCATGTTATACAACACCGGCTGACTGGAGATAGCTGGGTTTCTAGCCCATTATCCTCACCCGTGAGTCCCCTCCCCTAATACTGCCGGTGGGACCTACACCAGGTCACTTCATAGTCACAGTAGAGCATCCATAGTATCAACACCGAGGCCAGATTACCAATCCAACCAGTTCTCGTGGCGGCTGGTCAAGCTGGCTCCTGTGTTGGGCTGAATGGGTTCATAGGCTCCAAGCTGCTTAAAAGCTGTGTGATCGCCAGGCAGGTGGCGCACGCCTTTAATACCGGCACTTGGGAGGCAGAGGCAGGCGGATTTCTGAGTTCGAGGCCAGCCTGGTCTACAGAGTGAGTTTTCAGTACAGCCTGGGCTACACAGAGAAACCCTGTCTCGAAAAACCAAAAACAACAACAAACAAAACAAAAGACAACTTGTGTGATCCTGGATCTTGTTACCTTTCTGTCCCTCCATGAAGCAGACTCGGGCCCAGCCTGGAGGAGCTGGTTTGAAGATTTAGAGGGTAATTCCAATGCTCAGAGCTGTACCTTGCTCTTGATAGATAAGCGCTGGTAAAATACAGTAGCTCCCAACTACACAGGGACGGAAGTGGTGACTCCCAGGCGGCCGGCCACATCCTTGAGGCCAGTCCATTGTCACAAAGGTTGTTATCAAACAACCATAGCAAGTACCGACTCTAGGAATGCCTGTGACCTCGTGCTGGGAGAGGGTGTGCGAAAGGCATGTCCAGGAAGGCTCCCCGGAGGCGGCGAGGGGCCCAGAGGTCTGGGCGGGTGCTTAGGAGAACTGACCCATCAGCACAAGGTCACCAGTAATCCCAGATCCCTGGGAGTGTCTACCAGCCCTGCAGGGGGATGGACGCAGCAGCTGAAGCCGTTCTTCTGGCTTAGGGGGAGTATCTGTGGCTCTGCATCCTTGGGTGGGCTTCCATTCTGGGCACAGTTTAGGGCTGTAGAACGTGTGCGTGAGAGAGAGAGAGAGAGAGAGAGAGAGAGAGAGAATGAGAGTCAGTCTACCCTTTCTGGAACTCAGTATCACATGTTGGCCTCACACACACTCACAGAGATGTGCATGACTCTGCCTCGTAAGTGCTGGACTCATGGGTGAGTGCCAGCAGCTCTCAGTTAAAAACCTCTGCCCCTCCTGGCGGTGGTGGTGCACGCCTGTAATCCCAGCACTTGGGAGGCAGAGGCAGGTGGATTTCTGAGTTCCAGGCCAGCCTGGCCTATACAGTGAGTTCCAGGACAGTCAGGGCTACACAGTGAAACCTCTGCCTGCCATCCCTCTGCCGCGTCCCCCCCCCCCGTGGTTTACTCAAAGTGCGACGTGGGAGTGGCACAGTTTGGGACTCACGGGAGAGTTTCCCTTACTCTCCGGTCCTCAGAAAGCGTGAGCCACCCCGAAGAGGCGAGCCCAGAGGAGCAGCCAGAGGAGGCGGGCGCCGAGGCGAGTGCCGAGGAGGAGCAGCCCCGGGAGGAGGAGGAGGAGGACGAGGCGGAGGCCGTGGAGTACCTGGCCGAGCTGCCCGAGCCGCTGCTGCTGCGCGTGCTGGCCGAGCTGCCAGCCTCGGAGCTGGTGCAGGCCTGCCGCCTGGTGTGCCTGCGCTGGAAGGAGCTGGTGGACGGCGCCCCGCTGTGGCTGCTCAAGTGCCAGCAGGAGGGGCTGGTGCCGGAGGGCTGCGGGGACGACGAGCGGGACCACTGGCAGCAGTTCTACTTTCTGAGCAAGAGGAGGCGCAACCTGCTGCATAACCCGTGTGGGGAAGGTGAGGGCGGCGTAGTTGCGTGCCCGCTGCCCCTTCTAGAAAACGGCCCTCCGCGCCAGCCCGCTTCATGGTTAAACGAGATGAAGCGCTTGGTGCGATGTCTAGCCCAGAACTCCCCTCTGCTCCCTGGGGAGTCTCTTCCCAGGGCATCCACTATCAGTGAACCGGGGTGGGGTTGGGGGCGGAACAGGTCCTCCAGCAAGGGGCTGTGTGACCAGGGTGGGGCCGTCGTCTTCCTACAGAGGACTTGGAGGGCTGGAGCGACGTGGAGCACGGTGGGGACGGCTGGAGGGTGGAGGACCTGCCCGGAGACAGTGGGGTGGAATTTACGCAAGATGACAGCGTCAAGAAGTACTTCGCCTCCTCCTTCGAGTAAGGAGAAGGGACAGAGGGGAAGGGGGGAGGGAAAGCGGGCCCCGCCGGGTCCTGACGCCTGTCCCCCCGCCCCCAGGTGGTGTCGCAAAGCGCAGGTCATTGATCTGCAGGCCGAGGGCTACTGGGAGGAGCTGCTGGACACCACCCAGCCCGCCATCGTGGTGAAGGACTGGTAAGCCGCTGCTGGGGAGGGTTCGAGACTGGAGGGAAAGGGGAAATGGTGGTGGTGGAGGGACTGGCCGTTTGCCACACTTTCAGCGTTGTGGCCACGTGGGACACAGATCTGCCAGAGTAGGCAACGGATAGAAAGCCACTCCTACCTTGAGTTTAAAATGTTAAGCCAGGACGGGCAGTGGTGGCGCACGCCTGTAATCCCAGCACTTGGGAGGCAGAGACAGGCGGATTTCGAGTTCGAGGCCAGCCTGGTCTACAGAGTTCTAGGACAGCCAGGGCTATACAGAGAAACCCAGTCACACCCCACCCCCGACTCCCAAATTAAAATGTTGACGAATGGGTGTGCATATTCTCGTGCTTAAGGCAACTAATAAGGCTTACTTACCTTACATGTACACACACACACACACACACACACACACACATTTATGTACCCCCTAAGATGGCTTTGGTTCCAAGGTTGGGTTGGGTCTGGCTCATTTTGAGTTTGACTCTGGGGAGGAGTCCAGTCTCCTCTGTGGCCGCGGCTTCTTTATCTGTGAAATGGGGACACTGGGGGACACTGGCCCGGTAGGGATGCTGGGCTGGGCAGAGTGAGGTTCTCAGCAGGCGAGGCCTGTGCCCCGCGCTCGCTCCCCTGCAGGTACTCGGGTCGCACGGACGCCGGCAGCCTGTACGAGCTCACGGTGAGGCTGCTGTCGGAGCACGAAGACGTGCTGGCGGAGTTCAACACGGGACAGCTGGCTGTGCCCGAGGATGGCAGCTGGATGGAGGTGAGCCGGCTGGGCCGAGGGGGCGGGGCGGGGACATCCGGGGCGGAGCTTGTGGAAACCCAGTCCCTGGAGCTTGGGAGCCGAGCGGGTGGTCCCCGGCTTGTGAAACGGGTGCAAGTAGAGCCCACAATTAGAGCTGGGGTCGGGGTACCGCGCCCGAGTTGGACGGCAGGGACAGCCTTAGACGCCTGAGGCTGACGCGATATCCTTTCACCCCCCCAGATCTCCCACACCTTCACCGACTACGGGCCAGGCGTCCGCTTCGTCCGCTTCGAGCACGGAGGGCAGGACTCGGTCTACTGGAAGGGCTGGTTCGGGGCCCGGGTGACCAACAGTAGCGTGTGGGTGGAACCCTGAGCGACCTCCCCTACCCCCCCAACATCCGCCCTCAGGGGCAGAATCCTGGGGGGTAGAAAGGCCTTAACTTAGCTGGTAGCATCCTCACCTGCCTCACCCACGCCTCGTACCTGCCTCCCGCCTCTTCCTCCAGTCTGGTCTCCGAGAGAAGGATTTGCTGCTTTACTGTGGGGGGGATGGCTTCCATTCGCATCTCCACGGGCAGTCGCTTCTAGAATGTACGATCCGAGGGGGGGGATGGGGCTGCTGCTGGATCCCGCGCACCTAGCATTGTGCCTGACTCAATAAATATTTGTCCAAAGAAGGCAACAACGGACGGACAGCTCCCCCTCCCCATCGCGCGCTGTCTCCCCAGGGCCCCTGGCCCGGCCTGGAAAAGTACTTGGTGTCGGTCCAGCTGCTCGGGTTTCCAGGGGCTCTGGGGCTGGTGTGGGGCCAGCCGGGCCCGGGCAGGCCGGCGGACAAAGGCTAGGATTGTGAGACTGAGGAGGGGCAGGCTGAGCCTGGCGCCTGAGGACACCCAAGCTGCCCAGAATTCACAACAGTGCTTGGTAAAGGGGGGGGGGCTGCCCAGCCCGCCCTCTTGGCCCAGGACTCAGGCTGTGTCTTGCTGCGTTGTTCCTACCCCTCTCTGGAGCAGTTTGGCCGAGACCCCACTAGGTCTGGATATTCATTCTCTTGGGCTTAAAGATAAAGGCTGTGGGGTGGCGCGCGCGCGCGCGCACACACACACACACACACACACACACACAGCACTGGGAGGAAGAATCTTGGCTACTCTTTTTTTTTTTTTTTTTTTTTTGGTTTTTCGAGACAGGGTTTCTCTGTGTAGTCCTGGCTGTCCTGGAGCTCACTCTGAAGACCAGGCTGGCCTCGAACTCAGAAATCCGCCTGCCTCTGCCTCCCAAGTGCTGGGATTACAGGCGTGCGCCACCAACGCCCGGCTTGGCTACTCTTTTTTATTCATCCCTATTTCATTCTAACCTTCCTGGCCAGGCTAGGATTGGTTTTATCTACCTGCTGGCTCCCGGCGCCATAACTGGGGTAGGCAGTGGGGAGGGCGTGCTAGGCTGTATAGTCACTGTGACCCACACCCCAACCTTTCATCTTTTATTCTGAGGTTTGGTGCCACCTGCTGGTGAGGTAGGACAGCCGCCTGAGCTGAGGCTTGCCCGCCTTAGTGTCTTGACCCTTCTAATTGATGCTAAGTCTCTCTGTCTTGGGTCTTCTGGGGGCTACATGTACACGTGTGTGTCTGTGTCTGTGTGTGTGTGTGTTCACGAGCGCATGCGTGTGCTCTGGTACCCATAAAAGAAAAGCATCAGGTCGCCCGCATTTGGAATTATAGTTGGCCGTGAGCCTGACATGACGGCCAGTATCTGAGCCTGATTCCTCTGGAAGGACAAGTGCCCCTAACCTCCAAGCCATCTCTCCAGTCCCACTCCAAACTCCCCAGTTCCCCGTTCACCCCAGCCCTTTCTACGGGGACCCTGAATCTGTGGGGGAGGCAAGGTCCACGCCCACCTTAGTCGCTAATCATAAGGGAAGCAGCTGGTCGCCTTGGGCCCAGCGGAATGGACGGAAGCGTGAACTCATGAGCTCCTGGGTTGAAATGAATATTAGGGAAGGTGGAGCTTTAGGGCAAAGGGCTGGGTGTGTGTGTGTGTGTGGAGCCTTCCTGGCTCAGAGGAGGGAGCCCAAGGCACTGAGGGTGGCCTTTCTGCCTCCAGGCAAAAACATGGCTTCTCGAGGCCAGCCTGGTCTACAGAGTGAGTTCCAGGACAGCCAGGGCTACATAGAGAAACCCTGTCTCGAAAAACCAAACAAAACAAAACAAAACAAAACAAAACAAAAAAAAAACATGGCTTCTCAAGAGTCAGGAACCAGTCAGGCTGAGGGGGGGAGGTGACAGTTAAATTCACTAGTTCGGGGAGACCAGCTAGCTGACTGAGATGTGGGGGGTTGCTGTCCACTCTTATGAACAGAGACTGTCACCACCCTTCCCTAACATGAAACAATAAGGTGGCATGTGGCACCCAGAATCAACGTAGAAATACAGTCCGCACTGGGGAACTGTGATCCGAGTCCACTCTTAACCCTCAGCTGGGCTGCGCCCACCCTGGAGGGAGCCTCCTGGGGGAGCTGAGGTCCGAGTTCCTCAAGGAAAATTCCACGCGTCGGCCAGCAGGTGGCACCCAAGGGCTCTCTCTCTCTGAGTAAGGAGTTGACTTGAGTTCCTACTATGCGTCAGGCAGAGATCACAGCCAGCCGGTGCTGGCACTCCCACTGTAGAGGGAGACACAGGACTACAAACAATCAAATGAAGTCAGCAGCCGCAAACACAAGGTGACACTTTCCCCTACACAGCAGGGGCCCTTTAAGAGCTGTGCGTGTGTCAAAAACAATAGCCAGAGGGTGTTCAAGTACTAACTTACTTTTGTTTTGTTTTCTTTTTCTGTGACAGGGTCTCTCTGTGTAGCTTTGACTGTCCCGGAACTCACTCTGTAGACCAGGCTGGCCTCAGACTCCCAGAGATCCACCTGCCTCTGCCTCCCGAGTGTTGGGATTAAAGGCATGCGCCACCAATGCCCAGTGACAATTAGTTTCTTTTAATATCTGGGCATGGTGGTGTATAGCTTTAAACCAAACACTCTGGAGGCAGAGGCAGGTGGATTCTCTATGAGTTTAAGACCAATGTGGTCTCTACACAGCGAGTTCCAGGCCAGCCAGAGTTACACAATGAGACCCTGTCTCAAAACAAAACAAAACAAACAGAAAACCACTACCCCCTCCCCCAGAAAACCCCAAATCAAAAACAGTAGCAAAAGAGATAAAAATTATTTTAAATATCATTTTTTTGGGGGCGGTTTCAAGACAGGGTTTTTCTGTATAGCTCCGGCTGTCCTGGAACTCACTCTGTAGACCAGGCTGGCCTCGAACTCAGAAATCCACCTGCCTCTGCCTTCCAAGTGCTGGGATGACAGGCATGCACCACCACGCCCGGCTTAAATATCAATTTTTATTTCCTGCATGTGTACATGTCTCTGTATGTAAGTCACATGTGTGTGGATGCCCGAGGAAAGCACCTGAACAAGGCAGGCAATTTCCCCGAGGTCACACAGTCCCCTAGTCCTTCACGGAAGTAGGATTCTACCCAGCTACTCAGGTCTCCACAGCGGTGCCAGCAAAGGAGCACTGAGGGTGACAGACAGGATAGATCTGGGAAGACGGGGAGGAGGACCCAGCCACGCAGAGGTCTAGAACACCAGCACAGGAGCGGCAAACGCAAAGGCCCTGGGCTGGGAATGAACTTACCTACACATCAGGAAAGCAGGCAGCATGCCCGGAGCACGGGGCACACAGTCCGGCGTGAGCTTAGAGGTGCAGGCGCCAACCCAGAGAGTCTCCCCAGGATGCGCTGCGCGCGCTGTGCTACACCGTGTGAATACTCCAGGGAGAAGGGGTGACATGAGCTTCCGGTAGGGACAGGAAGTTGCTAGGATTAAACAGCAGCAGTTTACATTCTTGCCTGTGAAACCGGATGGTGCAGTGTCTGCAGCGGGCGACAGGCACAGGCTGAGGACTCCGGTGCTGGTTTTCATTGTTAAGAGCTCACGTGGTGGGTGGTGCCCACCTTGAATCCCAGCACTCGGGAGGCGGAGGCAGGCAGATCGCTGTGAGTTCCAGGCCAGCCTGGTCTAACAAAGCGAGTCCAGGATAGCCAGGGTTCTGTTACCTAGAGAAACCCTGCCTTGAACCCGCCTCCCGGAAAGAGCTTAGGCTCACCCCACCCGCTCACCGGCCGTCTCTGGGAGGCATTCCTGCATCGCGTGTATCAGTTACTGTTCTGTTGCTGTAACAAAAGACCTGACAAAAGCCACTTAAAGAGAGGAAGGGTTTGTTCAGGTTCACGATCGGAGGAAACAGTCTTCCGAGGCGTGGAGCGACCCGGCGTGGAGGCTGGAGGCTGTAGAACTAACCGCATCCTCAGTCAGGACGTCCTGTTTGCCTTCTTCCCTTCTCCCCATCAGGACTCCCAGGCCGTGGGATGGCGCTGGCTGCTTAACCCAATCGAGAAACTTCCTCACGGACAAGCTCAGAGACTTGTCTCCTGCGGGACCGTGGGAGCTGCTAAGTGGACGGCATCAACTTGTCATGGGTGGGAGAGGCTGGTTGCTCATGAGGACAGGGGACGTGGCTTCCAGCTCAGGGATGCTCTAAGTCATCGCGGTACAGGATCAGACATGGGCTCCTACGGGGGCCAGCGCAAGGGTGAGCTGAAATGGGCAGGACATGGAAGGTGATTTCAGGGTTCTAGGCAGATCGAATGCGCATTAGGGGTGTCAAGACGTTTTGATTAAGGTGTCATACATAGAATATAAAATGAATTTCCGTGTAGATTCCTGGTGGCTATGCCTTTTTAGCAGCTTTTTAACGGAAAGGTCTCTTTTTGTTTTGCCTGCACCTATGTCCGTGCATGTCAAAGAAGAGCCGAAGAGGGAATTAGATGCCCTGGGGTTGGCGTTACAGATGGTTGTGAGCCACCAATGTGGATGCTGAGAACTGAACCCAGATCCTCTGGAAGGACGGTCAGTGCTCTTTGCCTCAGATCCATCTTCCCAGATTCTCTTTCTTTTCTAATTTGTCCTGTAAATAAAGAGATTTGAGAAGGGAGCAGAGGGCAGTTCCCCCTATGACCACCAGATGGCAGCATCGTCAAGGCAGTCCTCAGCTTGGCGACCTCGAATTTGAATCCAAAGACCAGTCAGGCTCCTTGCTGAGGGCTCAGTCGCCGTCCTCAGGGGCTTTGGAGAGGCTCAGCCTTGGGGTCCTGCCACGCAATTTGTCTTTTGCTGTTCTGAGACAGACTTTCAAGTAGCCCAGGCTGGCCTGAGGATGACAATGAACATCTGCTCCTCCTGCCTCTGCTCTCTGGTCCTGGGACTACAGGCGTGTTCTATCTACCATGCTTGGTTTAGGCTCAGGAATGAATCTTACAGGACCTAAAGGGGCTTGGAGGGTGCTCCTGCACCTCAGCAGAGCCCTGGGTCTTCGTCAAGCCCCCCTTGGCGGAAGAAAGCTTAGGATACCCAGACAGATCCTATCTAATCCCCTAGTGAGTAATGAGTCCACTGCTCCCCCTTCCCCCCAAATTAAACCTAATCTTGTGTTGACTCTGCTGAGCAGGGAGAATAATGCAGAAGATTAAGACGAGATGGTATTCATTCTCCTCCAACAAAAGCCAATTAATTGCCGGTAGGATTATCTCCCTGAGTTAAAGCTGCTGTCAGCTCGGCAGACAACCAGGGGGCCTCAGCTTAGGTCTGTGCTGACGCAGCAGGAGAGATTCAGGGAGATTCGAGGAAGAACTGCCTGGATGGGGAAGGGGGTGTGAGGATGGGGGAACCAGCCACGGAGTGATATGTGGTCAGAGGGGAGCTCTGTGGAGCCCCCCCCACTTCCAAATGTCACATGATCACAATCCATCCCATGCCTGCTGGGACCCTTCCCTGCTCTTTGGTCCATGAGTGAATGTGGGGTCAACCTCCCCCTGTCCCCTGACTTCCTCTCTTCCTTTTTTCTTCCAGGAGTCAGGAGCGCCACGGGTCTAGGGACAAGAGCACACACTTAGCTCAGGTCTGCAATCCTAGCTACTGGGAAGGCTGAGACAGAAGGATAGCAAGTTCTAGGCCAGCCTGGGCTACTGAGTGAGCTCATCACTAGCCTGGGCTACTGAATGAGGGCAAACTCAGTTTCAGAAATAAGAAATGAAAAGAGGGCTGGGGATATAGGTCAGCGATAGGGCGCTTATCCAACGTGTGTGTGGGGGTGAGCTCATCACTAGCCTGTGCTACTGAATGAGGGCAAACTCGGTTTCAGAAATAAGAAATGAAAAGAGGGCTGGGGATATAGGTCAGCGATAGGGCGCTTATCCAACGTGTGTGTGTGGGGTCCGGGTTTCACCCCCAGCACAGAGAGGAGAGGTGGGTTTGCAAACAGACACGCCAGGGCCTCCCCTGGATCTGCCGCTTCTCTTTATAGCTTTTTTTGTTTGTTTGTTTTTTTGAGACAGGGTTTCTCTGTGTAGCCCTGGCTGTCCTGGAGCTCACTCTGTAGACCAGGCTGGCCTTGAACTCAGAAATCCGCCTGCCTCTGCCTCCCAAGTGCTGGGATTAAAGGCGTGTGCCACCACCGACCGGCTATAGCTCTTTATAGAAATAAAGGTGCAGTCTGGACCCCGAGGGTCCTGCCCTGATGTTGCCCAGGCTAACCCGCCTGAGGGATATACCACACACTGTGGGCTGCAGGAGGAGAACGTGGGGGCGGGGCCACCCACACTCACGAGTCGCCCATGCTGTCTGAGTCGCTGTCTACTTCCCCTCACTGCCTTCTCAGAGGCTAACCCTTTTCACCCCCGTCTTGTGGATGGTTGAAGCCCTATTTTCGACAGACGGAGGCCGGGGCACACACATCCCTTCTCTCTGGCTCTCAGAGCCGTGCTCTCAGTGGGATGTGTGGCTCCCTCACAGCCCCGTGGCCCACCTCCTCCTCCCGCTCGGTGGGAAAGCCCGCTACCCCGTCGTCGTCGGGAGATCACAGCTACACTGACTTTGATCCGCGAGTCATCATAGTTTCCCTGCACACAACAAAAATGTCCTCAAAGTGCGGCTAAACAGTCCCGGATGTGTCGCCGCTGTGTGCCCGGTGTGCTAAGCACCGTCCATCTCTGGTCGCATTGAATCCACTCAGGGGAACGTCTGTACTGGGTCATTCCGTCTGGAGGCTCAGAGAGGGGCAGCCGGGCTCTGTGCCGCACAGCACACAGTGGGGGTGCTGGACTCGGTGGATGTCAGTCCCACTGAGCAGAGCAGGGGAGATCATGCAGAGACCAAGTGGTTTCCTGCACCTCCCAGACTACACTTAGGCCTGGCCTGGGGGATACACCTGCTCATAGGTGGACTCACTCAGCACCCAAGCACTTATTAAGCCCCTTTTGTATGCCAGACACCTTGTTGTGCTCCCAGGAGACAACAATGACCCAAAGGGGCCTCACCCCTGGAAGTTCAGACTGTGGGAGAGACAGAGGGTTTTTTGTTGTTGTTGTTGTTGTTTGTTTGTTTGTTTTAGGGGAATTGCCCACTCTGTGACTCATCTCCTCTGTCATAGGGTGGGACAGTGAATGAGTTGTGAGGGAACAGCCTCTTTAGGTAGGATGGTCAGTCAGGGAGGGCTTCCTGGAGGAGAAGACCAGTGGACCCTTAGCCTATGAATAGCAGGGACAAAGAACTTCCCTGTTAGGAAACCATGGGCTCCCTGGCCCTTCCTGGCCACAGGGTCTTCCTGACCAATCAATCAGTGTTCTACGGTTGGACAAGGAGGTTTGTGGATTGTCTTCTGTCCTATGGTGGTGACTGAGTGTGGGAGGAGATGGCTTCAGGCAGTGTGTGTGTGTGTGTGTGTGTGTGTGTGTGTGTGTAGGAAAACCTTGTCCGGAGACCCTCAAAGCTTCTTAAAGACAGATACCCCAGGGAAGAAAGAGGAAAGAAAAAAAAAGCAAAAGAAAAAATGGAAAACAAGAAAGGGAATCAGGCAGGGGAAAATGATTTTCTCGGCTGGCGTTTCCAGGGGGAATGAAATCCTCTTTCTCGTCACCGGCGACTGGAATAATCCAATCTATGAGGCAGAAGCCCCCTCCTATTTATTGCAGAGCCTTTGACCTAACATATCGGGGCTGCGTTTGAAATCAGACCATCCCGGGGAGGGAGCGCCGGAGGGAGGGAAGGAGGGAGGGAGCGCCAGCCCCCGGACCAATTACTCTGCTCGCCGACACCAGAAAAATGAATTATTCCCCGAAAGCAGCCTCCTCGGCTGATGAATTCTGCACTGCAGCGCTGCGGAGTTCTCCCAAATTGAATCGAAGCTTTGAGAGATGGTTAACACCAGGTGGAGTGTGTATTAGTGGAGACGGGGGTCCGACAGCCTTAGGGGCTTCCGCTGCTGCCAGGGGTCCGGGGAGGGAGCGCGGGATAGCCCACTTCTCCTGCCTCAGAGCTCCCCTGTGCCCAGCGGGGGCGGCATGCTTTGTTCCCAGCCTGGAGGCTCAGAGAGGCCAGGTTGTCTGTCTGAGGCCACACAGTGAGCAGGTAACCATGGCAACCTGGTACCTTTCCGTCCCTGTCCTCCGGGCCTTGCTAGAAACGCCCCCTCATCCCTCTTCCCTCCCCGGGAAGCTCAGATGGAGCACGTTGGCTCTGAGCAAGCGGCTTCCCACTCGGAATCACTGAATCTATAAGCTGTGTGACCCGGGGCACCGAGCTCCATCTCTCCGGGCCTCGGCTTCCCGACCCCCGCTCCCAGTGATGCTAAATAAAATCCTGGATTGCCACCCTGGCAGCTACAAATGACAGAAACATTTGTCACTCCAAGTGGCCAACTCAAGCAAACTTGGCATATCAGTCAGAGTCCCCTACAGGCGCAGAACTGATCCGATCCCGTCTACAGTGAAAGGGGCCGGGTTACGGGTTACGCTGCTTTATAGGATGTGCTCTGGGTAGCCCAGCACCGCTGCCTCTTGATTAAAAGTCCGAGAATCCGGGAGTTGTTCAGTTCACGAGGCTGGATGGCTCGGCACTCCCGAAATCTGGCGCTGCCTTTCTGGAGGACTCTGGGAGACCTGCTGATCGTTAGTCTGCGTCGAAGCCCTGAAGATGTTGACTCTAATACAGGCGAAGGAGTGTCTCTGCTGCATGATAGATGAACTTGCCAGCAAGAGTGGGGGCTAGCAGGCAAAAAAGCAAAGAACCCATGTTTTGTTTTGTTTTTTAAGGTGGGCAGCCACCAGAAGGCACGGCCCAGATTTAGGATGGGTTCTTTCTCCTTCACATAATCTGACTAAGAAAATCCCTCACAGGAGGGCCCAGAGGCTTGTTCTGGTTGTCCCAGAGGTAATCAGGTTGACAGCTGAGGTTAGCCCTGATGCCTGAGTTTACATAATGGAAGTGTGCTGGAAAGGTTGTTTGTTTTTGTTTGTATACTTAGTCTCTCTCTCTCTCTCTCTCTCTCTCTCTCTGTGTGTGTGTGTGTGTGTGTGTGTGTGTGCGCGCGCGTGCATGCAGGAGTCAGAGGGTAACTTTCATGAGTCAGTTCTCTGTATGGAAGCTTCCAGAATTGAACTCAGTTGGTCAGATCTGTGGGGCGAGCATACTGCTCCCTCATCTTCTTCTACTTCTCGTGTACAGGAGAGAACTGGGGTTCAACAGAGCAGACAGGGCTACACACACCATCATCTAGCTAGTTAGCACCAAATCATGCTTCCGTCTGAGTTTCTCTAATCTGATGGAGGGGAGGAGGCAGGCGTGGCCTCTGCACCCAGTGGACACCGAGACCCCGAGGCTGCTCCTGTCCCTCTGAGGGGCTGGATCTGGGATCCCCTAGCACTCCTGGGTGCACATGCACGGAGGTAGAGGGGAGGGATCACGGTGTGCCGGGTCACAGGAAGCCACGTGAGTCCCCGTGGGAGCTAGGACAGGGGATTGTCGTGTCCTCATTTCCAGCTTCTAGAAAGAGACCTAGTATCCGCGACTGGTCTCCCCACCCACCCCCTTTAAGCACTTAAAGAACAGACCAGAACTGATAGCTAAATTAAACCTGCTGAGAGCGCCTGTTTAATTGAAAATGCCATCTGTAATTTAAATGTCAGAATCGGGGATGCTTATTGCAGCCGCCTTGAAGACTGGGTCTCATCTCACAGTTTCAAAACAGACCAAGAGAAACAGCAAATGGACCGTGGCCTGCGGCATCGTGGAGCGATTAATAACTTCTCTGGTCCCGCTGAGCTCCGGCTTCCATGGCAGCCCAGTACTGGATGGGGGCTGGGAGCCTTGGGCTCAGGGCTCAGCCCCTGCCTCACCTCCGCCCAGCGTCTGAGCAGCCTTGCCAAACTGAGGGACTTTCCTCAAGAGGGTCTCTTTTGCCTTCCGGGCATGAAACCCCTGCCTCCTAACGTCCTTCCTAGGAGTGTCACGCACCCACAATTCCTATTACCAAAGACAACCACAGAACTTCAGCCATTTTGGGGTGGGGGTCCCTTTTTTTCATATTCTCTGCTTGTTAGAGGAAATCTTGAAGGGCAGACCGACTTAGGCGGAAGACTGGCCGTGGGCAGTCATGCTGCCTCCTGCCGACTTTGCAGGAAATTTGGATGTGGGACCTTCCCCCTTTCCAAGTTCAGGGTTCTCTTCCCTGCAAAGATATCTATGCAGATTAGTCCTCAGAACCCCGGTTCCTCCATGAGGTTTCCAGGCAACCGGAAAGCCGGCTAGCAGCCCTCAGACTGCCCCTTCTCCTGCCTCTGTATCTGGAAGCCTAGCCAAGAGCTATTCTGTGGTGACTTCCGGGGTATGGGAAGACATGACGCTGTCCTGGAGGTCAGTGGATTTAAGAGGCGCCTTGCTGCAGATGGCCTGCCATCTGGGGCGGGGGAGGGGACTCGAGGGCAGGGGTCGTTTTGAAAGTGGGAGGAAAGAAGAAGAAAAAAAATAAATAGAAGAAAGAAAACCAAACAAACCCCAAAGCTGTGCTTGACTCTAGGTGCTGGAAATGGCGTGAGCCGGTGAGTTCTGAGTCACAATGGCTGCTGAGGGAGAGGAAGCAGGGTAGGGGCATCTTTGAAGAGGTTAGAGGCAGAGTGAGGCAGAGAGAGCTGAGGAGTCTGTCTCTGCCCTCCCCACTTCCTTGTCTCCTTCCAAAACGTGGTCTCAGGCTGCTCACTCTGGCCTCAAATTCTCCATATTGCCAAGGGTTTTCTAGGGCGCCTCCACCTCCCCGGTGCCGGGATTCAGGCGTGCACCTGCATTCCTGGATTGTCAAGGGGCTAGCCCAGGTTTTAATGCCCGCTGGGCCGCTGTACTAACTACATCCTTAATTCTTCCTTCCTTAACTCTTTGTTCATCCAGTAGGTAATTACTGAAGGGCTATTATATGTTGACCAATAGGAAAGGGACTAAGTAAGAAGGTTGGGAGGAGCCGGGCGGTGGTGGCTCACGCCTTTGATCCCAGCACTTGGGAGAAAGAGGCAGGCGGATTTCTGAGTTCGAGGCCAGCCTGGTCTACAGAGTGAGTTCCAGGACAGCCATGGCTACACAGAAAAACCCTGTCTTGAAAAACCAACCAACCAAACAAACAAAAACCAAACAAACAAAAAAACAAAGACGGTTAGGAGATACCAATAGTATCAGGTGTGGGGTCGATCACCCCAGTCCAGAGGGGCAGGAGAATCTGGGATTTGGGACCTGAAGGCGCAGAGGGCGGGTTCTGGAAAGAACGGGGTCCGGAGGACTATGAGGTGCCGGGTTTGAGTTATGTCTCTCCCTACTTCCCCTGCAAGCTCATTCTGTCTCAGGAAGGTGCCCGGCAGCCGTGGAGAGACATTCCCACTCGGGGACCTTGCTGTGATTATAGGCGTGTCATATAATCACCACCATGCATCGTGCACGTCCAGTTTTATGTGGGGCTGAAGATGGGGCACGGAGCGTGAGGAGTGGGAGGTGCTGATGGGCAGAGAGCACCTCCTCACACTTCCCCCGCCCCCCAACTCCTGCCTGTGCGACCCCCACCTCGTGGCTGCCACCAGCAGCTCGGACGGACTGGCTGCCTCGGGGAGCAATCTCTTGTCCTGATTAACTTTCTGTCACCTCAGAGCTGAGCGTCCCAGGGAAGGATGCAGAGGACTGAGAAGGGAGGGTGAGGGAGACCCCGGCATTTATTTCCTGGGCCTTTGCCGCCATGAATCATGGACGCCCCAGACACTTCCCTGTGTCCCAAGGGGCGGCTTGCCAGGTGAAATGTTCCACGGTTGAGTCATGATTCAGGCTGTGCCCTGGAGTTGCTGGGGGAGCTGATGGTGGATGGGGAGTGGGGAGGGGAGGGTAGGGGAGCGGCCACCCTCTGCTTCCAGGGGGTTGTGATTCCCCATTGATCAGGGAGCACTAACTGGGTTCCAACATCTCCTGCTGTGCCCTGGGCTTCGGGCTGGTCTCTGTCATTATCTACTTTTTCCTATAGGTGGCGCTGTTCTGAGCACTGCCTGAGGGCAGATAGACACTTAGATCTCTCTCTTGCCCATCTATCCCTTCTCTTCTCTGTCTGTCTCTGCCCAGATATTCGGGCAGAGAATATTCGGGGGGAATGTCTGCCTAACACTCTCAAGGTCCTCGGTTCAACCCCTAGAATCCTATAAAACTGGGAATGGTGGTGCACACCTGTCATCCCAGCTCTTGACAGGCGGAGGCAGGAGAATTAAAAGTTCAGTTATCAGCTACATAGTGAGTTCAAGGCCAGCTTGGGCCACATGGGAGCCTGCCTCAAAAACAGGGTGCTGGGAAGATTACTCAGTGGATACGAGTACTTGCTTCGAAAGCAGGAGGTCTTGAGTTTGAATCCCCAGCACACGCTTAAAAAGCCAGGCGAGGGTCTGGAGAGATGGCTCAGAGGTTAAGAACACTGACTGTTCTTCCAGAGGTCCTGAGTTCAATTCCCAGCAACCACATGGTGGCTCACAACCATTTTTTAATGGGATCTGATGCTCTCTACTGGTTTATTTGAAGACAGCTACAATGTACTGATATAAATAAAAATTAATAGATAAAAATAAAACAAAATGCCAGGCGTGGTCACATGTAACACCAGCACTGTGGAAGGCAGGGAGAGGAGGGTCCCTGGGGTTTGCTGGCTGCAAACCTAGTTCTAGGTTCAGTGGGAGATCCTGTGTCAAGAGAATGGGACAGAAAGTGACAGAGCGGGATACCCAGCGTATCTGGGTATCCCGCTTTACACAGGTGTGTGTATGTCCAGGCATACATACCTGCATGGCCTTGTGCACATATACTATACGTGTGTATACACAAAACTTGAATGGACAAACAATGGAATATTTAAATCCTAAATTACAAGTTCTCTCCATGGACCGTCCTCTGCCAGGACCCTCCCCTTCCAGGACCCTTCTCTGCCAGGACCTTCCTCTGCCAGGACCATCCCTTCCAGGACGCTCCTCTGCCAGGACTTTCCTCTGCCAGAACTCTCCCTTCCAGGACCTTCCCTTCCAAGACCCTCCCTTCCAGGACTCTCCCTTCCAGGACCCGCCCCTTCTAGGACCGTTCTGGGCCAGGACCTTCCTCTGCCAGGACCTTCCTCTGTCAGGACCCTCCCTTCCAGGACCCTTCCTTCCAAGACCCTCCCTTCCAGGACTCTCCCTTCCAGGACCCGCCCCTTCTAGGACCCTCCACTGCCAGGACCTTCCCTTCCAGGACCCTCCCTTCCAGGACCCTCCCTTCCAGGACCCTCCCTTCCAGGACCCTCCCTTCCAGGACCCTCCCTTCCAGGACCCTCATCTCCTGGGCAGACGCAGGGGACACTTGCCTTCAGAGCACTGCCTTTGGGGACGTCTTTGTTCCCTCCCCATCTGTTACTCTCACTGCTCAGATGAGGAGCTGTGTGGGGGCCCCTCCTCCATCACCAATCTCTTCTCAAGTCTGCCTCACTGAAGACAGGTTGCTGGCTTGAAATTGGCCTTGAAATTTAACACCGTGGCAAAGGGCAGATGCCGGGAATCAGGGCATTTCCACCGTAGGGAGTCAGTCAGGATTTGCCCGTAGGCTTCTGTGCCCGATGCTTGGACCAGGACTCACCCAGAGAGGCAGTCAAGAATGGCGTCTCCCTGGAGCACTCAGTAATGCCCCACTTACTGGTGAGGGGCTGCTCCCAGGTAGGACTGGCGCTGTGTCTCTGTGGTTTGAAGATCGGGATGCGGCTCCCCGCCACCCTCCCTCCCACGCCTAGGTTAACGACAGAGAGAAGACCTTGAGCTAATTGAGGTCTTGCTCAAGGTTAACTGGTCCTTTCATTGGTGTGAAAGATAGCTGCTCCTGGGTCTGAGAGGGAGGCGGGGCTGTGATGATGCAGAGCCCGAGGCTCCTTCCCAGAGGGAGCCGAGCCTCCTAGATACTCTCTAGGGCGGCCATTTCCCCTTCTCTGATCATCCCAAGAGCAGCCTGGGCATCCTGTCTGTGGCAGGCTTCTCTCTCCACCCCCAAAATGTCCTCATTAGTTTATTTTCTACTTATTTACTTCTATTTGTGTGTGTGTGTGTATGTGTGTGCGCGCACGTGCACAAAGGAATGTTTTTTTTTCTTTTTCTTCTTTCTTTCTTTCTTTCTTTTCTTTTTTTTTTTTTTTTTTTTTTTTTTTTTTTCGAGACAGGGTTTCTCTGTGTAGTCCTGGCTGTCCTGGAACTCACTCAGTAGACCAGGCTGGCCTCAAACTCAGAAATCCGCCTGCCTCTGCCTCCCAAGTGGAGGGAATGTTTTTCTGTCACTGAACTGGGCTTAACCAAGAACGTTGGGCCAGCTGGCCAGCAAGCCCCAGAAAACCACTTGTCTTTCCCTCCCTAGAGATGGGATTACAAATGAGAGCTGCAAGGCTCATAGTTTTTTTTTTTTTTTTTTGGTTTTTCAAGACAGGGTTTCTCTGTGTAGTCCTGGCTGTCCTGGAACTCACTCTGTAGACCAGGCTGGCCTCGAACTCAGAAATCTGCCTGCCTCTGCCTCCCAAGTGCTGGGATTACAGGCGTGTGCCACCACGCCCGGCAAGGCTCATAGTTTTAAAATGAAGGTTTAATTACTTTCCTTAGTGTGTCTGTGCACCACGTGTGCGCCTGGCACCCGTGGCAGCCAGCAGAGGGCGTTGCTTCTGGAACCAGAGTTACAGCTTGTTGAGCTAGCCCGTGGGTGCTGGGTATCGAACCTGGTTCCTTTGGAAGAGCATCTCCTGCTCTTGGTTGCTGAGCCACCTCTCCCGCCAGACTTGTAAGGGGGCGCCAGGGGTGCCAGGGGCTCAAACTGAGATCTTTCTGTTCTTGCAAAGAGCAGTTTACTGACTAAGCCTTCTCCCTTGCCTGGTGTTTACTTCGGCGGCAGCGCCCGCTCTGCAAGACGGGAAGCAGAGGGCGGAGGCTTTGAAAGCTGCTTCCCGCCTCCAGCTGCCCGCTTTCCACCCCTCACCCCCCAGTTCTTCACCAGCGCCTCCGTCCTGATTTCCATTCAGCCGTGCGTGTCTATTTACTTATGTGCTTTGAGACCAGGTCTCCCTCTCTAGTCCAGTCTGCCTTCAAACTTGTGATTCCTCCTTCTGGGATTATAGGTGTGCCCCACTCCCTCACCTGGTTCTGGATGTGGTGTTCGTGTGTCCTGGAAAGTCTCAGATGGTCCGAAGCTTGGTCCCAACATGTTGGTTCAGGTATGCAGAGATTTTTTACTTGTGGGATTGAAGGGGACAGTGAGGCCGTGGGGTTTTATCACCTCTTAGTTTAGCTCACTTGTAACTCAAGACTGGATTAGGTCTCACGAGAAGAAAGCGTTGTTGTAGTTATTATTATTATTATTTATTATTATTATTATTATTATTATTATTATTTTAAATAATAGCTAGTTGTGGTGGTTTACATCTCCAATCCCAGAACTTGGGAAGCTGAGGCAGGAGGATTTTTCTTTTAAAGATTTATTTATTTATTTTGTGTATATGATGGCATTGTAGCCGTACAGATGGTTGTGAGCCACCACGTGGTCGCTGGGATTTGAACTCAGGACCTTCGGAAGAGCAGTCCGTGCTCTTAACCGCTGAGCCGTCTCTCCAGCCCCCGGGGGAGAGTTTGTTTGTTTTATGGCCTGGCCCTCAGTTTCTTTCTGCCTGCCAGGGTCTATGATGTCTCCTGCCACTCACCAGAGCTCCGCACACGCCACGGCCTGCTCTTAGCTCCCCAGAACTGTGACTCAGACGAGCCTCCCTTTCTACACCTAGCGTCAAGTATGCAAGTATGCTTTTTCACAGTAATAGGAAGAGAAAAAGACCATCTGTGATCCTGGGAAGCGCCTGGGGCCTGCCTCAGCGCAGCGGCCCACAATGCTGACGAGGCCCAGGTGAGCCAACGTTAGTTCCTCAGACTCTGAGTCACACGGTTGGTTTGGTTAGTTTTTGCAATCAGGGTTTGTGTAGCCTCGGCTATCCTGAAACTCGTTACGTAGACCAGGCTGGCCTTGAACTCAGAGTTCTGCCTGCCTCTGTCCCCCAAGTGCTGAGATTAGAGATGGGCTCTGCCAGGGCTCGGCCAGAATTCTGATTTTTGTACCCCCTCTCAATGGCCTTTAGCTTTGGGATCACGGGGAGAGAGCAGCCAGAAGAACCTGAAATGGACCTGACAGACTCCATTTTCCTTGACCCCTGACCTGCCACTCCCTGATCTCATTCATTCAAGGACAATGTACCTATTCTGCAGTGAAAAAAAAAAAAAAGTCGCGTTTGTTCTAATAAAAAATTTGTGGCTTTTTTTGGAGAAAAATTCAGAGATCTCAAACAGCGTTGGAGCAGAGCCCCAGCCCGGGCTCCTTTTCCAGAGTAAACCCCTCGCGTCGTCGGAGCCCGAGACCCGCCCCCTCCGGTAATTATAAGTAACATTAAAACTGCCTCCCGGAGCAAGTTATTACTTCCAAGAATAATAGTCTGTTACTACAAGAAACTAATTAACAGCATGCAATGAGGGAGAAAAATTCAATTAATTAGTGGTTTAATAAGCGCTCCCAATGACTCGGGCCCAGCTTGGGGGCCTTAGGGTGGGAGAGAGGAGAGATTCGAGGGCTGGGTTGGGGATGGGGGTGCGTGTGGGGCTCAGCACCCTGTGGGGCCAGGGCGGCTCCTGAGACCCAGCAGAGTCTAGGAGGAGAGCTCCCCTGTCGGGTTCAGCCCTGGTTTTGCTGAGTCCCTGGGGGCTGAGGCGTTCATCGGCCACCTTGTTTCATCGAGGGTTCTCTTAGGGTAGGATCGTCCCCGGGTGGTGGCTTGGTAGCTTTGAGGAGGTGGGAGAGATTTTCTTTCCCGCACGTCCCGGGTGCTTGAGTGCATGCGTAGAGCTCAGAGGATAACTGGCAGGTCCATCTGGGTGGGATCGAACTCACTTGGTCAGGCTTGGCAGCAAGTGTCAGCATCTGCTGGGTCATCTCACTGGTCACGCCCCCTCTTTGTATGACGTCAGGGATTGAGTGTGGAGCTCACTGATTGGCTAGACTGGACCGCTGGCCCTGGGATCTTCCTTTTCCCACCTCCCAGTGCTGTGACGCAGTTCCAGGCCGTGATGCAGACCTGGCGTATTACAGGGGTTCTGGGGATTGAACTCGGGTCCTCGTGTGCAGCGAGCAGTTTCTCTCTGAGCCATCTCCCTCGTCTCTGAGTTATTTAAACATATAAGTCCTCATATCTCTTCTTCTAGACTGAAGTCAGTTCCTACTAACCTAACATCCTGTCCGGTCCACCCCAGAGTCTATGCATCGACTTGTTCCCCATGTTGAGAGTTTCTACCTCTCCACCCTCTTTTTTTCCTTTAAAAAAGATTTTATACGCTGGGCAGTGGTGGCGCACGCCTTTAATCCCAGCACTTGGGAGGCAGAGGCAGGCGGATCTCATGAGTTCGAGGCCAGCCTGGTCTACAGAGTGAGTTCCAGGACAGCCAGGGCTACACAGAGAAACCCTGTCTAAACACGCCCCCCCCAAAAAAAGCTAGAAGCTTGAAGTTGAGTTCTTTATAAATGTTTCCTCTGAGCTGGGTGGTGGTGGCGCATGCCTGTAATCTCAGCACTCTGGCAGAGGCAGGTGGATTTCTGAGTTCGAGGCCAGCCTGGTCTATAGAGTGAGTTCCAGGACAGCCAGGTCTACACAGAGAAACCCTGTCTCGAAAAAAATCAAATGCAAAAAAACCAATAAATAAATAAATAAATAAATAAATAAATGTCTCTTCTGGTTATACGCCCTCTCTCCCCTGTCCCCCTCTCTGACCACCGTGTGGCTGGGTCTCTGGACTTTTCCTGTGTGAACCCTTGGTAACGACAGTTACCTTTGAAATTGCCTCTGTCCTCCGCTCCATGTCAACCGTGACTTCACCTGCCTTGTAGAGGCTGATACTCACTAGGCGCTTAATAAGTACACGATAGCTGAACAGAGGGGTACGGGTGGTGCTCCCAGGGTGGGGAGAGGACGGTGCTCCCGTGTACAGTGGCCTATAGAGGTCACGTTGCTCTAAAGTGGGATGTGAGGCACTCCACACGTGGGAAGGCAAAGGCCCAGGCAGTAGGTGGCAGGGTGTGTGTCATGAAATCCCAAGGCTGAGGAGGCAGGCTGGGCTAAACTGTGGTGTATGGGGGGCCACCCCTGGTTCTGGAGCACCATTATGCCATCCTACCTGTCCCCTGAGCATGCTAGGTGTCACAGCTCACCCTGACGAAGTCCCCCCACCTGGCTGCGGTTGACCTGGGGCAGAAGCTAAACTTGGTGCCCGCCGGGGCTGGGTTGCCCTGACCCGTCCTCCACGGCCCCTGCGTGTCGCCTATCCAAGCAGCTGCTGTGGGCCAGCCGTTTCCAGAGGGAGGCCAACGGGCGCTTATTGAATGTATGGTTTTAATTTATGACAATTCTAATCCCATTATGGGTTCCCTTTTGTCTGTAGCCTGCACAGCGGCGTTTAATTACGGCCAACCTAGAATTCCCACTCACAGGGGACCTCGCCTGCCAGCACTACCCTCCCTAGTCTGAGGGCGTTTGGTGTCCCCACATAGCAGAGACCACAGAGGAGGGGGCTCCCTGGCCGTGTGGCGCTGGCTTTAGCGCTGCACCCCACAGGATGCGTGGTGTTGCCTGCTGGGTAATGATGACACCTGCAGTGTGTGCTGGACCAGGCACCCGTGTGCAACCTGTATAGCCACTGGGACAGAGGTAGGGCACCCTGGTATAGCAGGGGCGTGGGCAGCTCAGAGACCTGCTGAACAGCAGTGAGATGTACCTTAGTAGGCAGTGCTTTCTGGGTGTGCACAAAACCCCGGGCTCCATCCCAGTGCTGCATTAAACCAAAAGGAAACAGGAAGACCTGAAATTCAAAGCCATCCTCAGGAAGAGAGAGGTTTCAGCTAAAGTGGATTTTATGAGATCCTGTCTTAAAAAATATGAAAGAAGGCAACTCTGTTGGGGTGGCCTGTGCCCCCAACTGCCCACCCTAGAAAAGGATGCCTCCCAAGATGGCAGAGGAGGGAAACTCCAGCCGTGCTCAAACACATGGTGATGATGTGGTGTTGATGGAGGCCACTGCAGAGTGGATTGTAAAGCACTGCAGGGGAGGAGTCAGGGGTCAGGGGTCAGGGGTCAGGGGTCAGGGGTCAGGAGTTGATCCCTGGCTGCCAGGGAGTCCCTGTGTGACTCCAGGTCACAGCTCCTTTCTCTAATCTTAGGGGCATGTCTTAGAGTTCTACTGCTGTGACCAGACACCATGACCAAGGCAGCTCTTATAAGGACAACATTTAATTGGGGCTGGCTTACAGGTTCAGAGATTCAGTCCATTATCATCAGGGTGGGAACATGGCAGCATCCAGGCAGTCGTGGTGCAGGAGGAGCTGAGAGTTCTGCATCTTCATCTGAAGGCTGCTAGCAGAATACTGCTTCCAAGCAGCTAGGATGAGGGTCTTAAAGCCCACGCCCACAATGACACTACTCCAAAGCCACGCCCACCCAGAGACCACACCCACCACTCAACAAAAGCCACACCCACTCAAACAAGACCACGCCCACTTCAACAAAGGCCACACCCACTCCAACGGGGCCACACCCATTCCAACAGGGCCACACCCACTCCAACAGGGCCACACCCACTCCAACAGGGCCACACATCCAAACAGTGCCACTCCCTGGGCTGAGCATATACAAACCGTTACAAGGAGACTAAGCCTAAAAACCTAGGCTTCAGGCAGCCAACCAGAAACTACCACACCACCTGACCTCAAGCAAGGACAATGGTCAGCAGTTTCCGGCCTACCCCGTGCCCCGGTAACTGGAAAGTCCTTAGAGAGAGAGTAGTTAGACAGAGTCCACCTACCTCAGGGTTTCTCAGCAACAGTTTCCAGCCACCACGCGCCGGTAATGGTTCTGGGATGCCTAAAGACAGAGCAAGACAAAGCTCTATCCCAGAATTCCCCTCGTGTGCTTTAAATTGGGCCTTCGAGCTCATCTTGGTAATGGGAGACCCCAGCATGCTGGAGCTGTGCGGGATAAAGCACTCTTTGTGTGCACATACTATATGAGTCTGGGGTCTCACTCTTCAGCGAATCACGGAGCCTCACACTTCCTCACCTATAAAGCGGGGAGGGTGACCGCGCTTCCTGGCCTCCTCCTGAGGACCAGGGGCTTCGGATCATACAAGGAGGGCACTCGGCTCACCGCTGTCGGTGACGGTGGCATCTGCACTGGACGCAGGGCTAGGCTGTGGGGGCTGAGCCTCTGGCGGGTAATGTTCTCACTGTGTGACTTTCTCGTGCCTCAGTTTCCCAACTTCTGAAAGGAGAATTGTGGGGTGCCCAGCACGTGAAGGGCTGTAACAAGCCACAACGGCCGTGGCAGCGTTTCTTGGAGCGTTGACTGGCTTGGATATGTCAATGTTGTGTCTGGGGGCGGGGCTGGAGTGGAAATGGACCCTCCTGGTGCCCATGGGACTGGAGTGAGAGACGGAAGACCCTGGGAGCCAGGCGGCAGACCCTGCGTGGAAGACTTGAAGGCCCACGCTCCGTCGCCAGTGAAACCGCAGGCTTCTTTGACTGTGTCCTTGTAGGAGACAGTCTCTCTTTGCCTTTGGGTCTCTCTAGCTGAGGTCTGTGGCAAGGCCTGGCTGGGACTTCTGCTAATCCAAGCTTTGGCTCCGAATCTATGAAGCACAATGATAAGTCTGTGTTGCTGCTGTGCCAGAGGTGTACAAGGGACAGTGAGGTGACAGTGACTCCAGCAGAGCCAGCAGATCCCAGGCGAAAATATAGCTCAAAAGATTTATAGTAGTCTGGGCTTGACATGAGATTCCATATGTCACGTGTCCAGGGGAAGGATGAAGTGACCAGAAGGGAGTGTTCTATGGGGCAGGTGTCATCAGGATCAATGCTCCCTCCTCCCCTCCCTCCTCCTCTTCCTCCTCCCTTCTCTACTCCTCCCCTCCCTCCTTTTCTACTCCTCCCTTCTCTCTTCCCCTCCCTCCTCCCCTCCCTCCTCCTTTCCCTCCTCCCCTCCCTCCTCCCTTCTCTCATCCTCCCCTCCCTCCTTCCCCTCCTCCCTTCTCTCCTCCCCTCTCCTCCCCTCTCTCCTCCCCTCCCTCCTTCCTGCCCTCCTCCTCCCCTCTCTACTCCCCTCCCTCCTCCCCCTCCTCTGCCCAGCCTGTGATCTGTGTGGTTCTGTTTGCTGCCTTGCTTGACACACAGTCACACATGCAGACCCACAGTGGCATGGGAGTTTCTTTTCCTTTCGTCTGTACTTTTTGCCTTCTGGTCCCTGGTGCTGCACACAGTCCCCCTTTCCTGTGATGTTCACCATTCTAATTAAGTGGAAAAGGTTTTTTTTTTTTTAAATTCTGTACAATTCTCCAGTTATGAATAATGATATTGGGTCATAAATGAAAATCGCTTTTCTATTTAAATTCTCTGTGTAAATTTTTTTTTCTGATTTGAAAAAAAAAAAGGAATTAGGAACCCAGAGCTCTTGGGTCATTTGCAAGTTATTCATTTTAAGCAGAGCCCTTAGCTAGCTCATTAATGGTGAGTGTGGGACCCGAGCTAAACGCGAGGATGTTAATTACCTTGCAGGCTTCCGTGGGAATAGAGGGCCGGCTCCTGGGTTGGTAGAAGTTTGGTAGGGAAACACGGATCTGTTCTAGAATCCATGAGGAAGGGAGCCTGACTCAAAGAGATCTTAGGAAGACATATATGGGAGGTCCCAAGATTTAACCCTGAGGCCATTTTCCCAGAAGCTGAGGACTCTGGGATGAGGTCATGAGCCCGAGTGAGGGACCACAAGGAAATGGTCAGTGTGTGTAAGGAGGAATGTGCTAATGGTCAGGGTGCACAAGGAGGACTGTGCTAATGGTCAGGGTGTGTGGCGAGGAATGTGTTAATGGTCAGGGTGTGTAGTGAGGAATGTGCTAATGGTCAGGGTGTGTGGTGAGGAATGTGTTAATGGTCAGTGTGTGCAATGAGGAATGTGCTAATGGTCAGGGTGCACAAGGAGGACTGTGCTAATGGTCAGGGTGCACAAGGAGGAATGTGCTAATGGTCAGGGTGTGTAAGGAGGAATGTGCTAATGGTCAGGGTGTGTAAGGAGGAATGTGCTAATGGTCTGAGAACTGTGCCTAAATTCTCAGACTTGGTCATTTCATGTCTAGAACCTGTGGCTATGTCTAGGCATGACATACAAACAGCATAAATTGGACTTGGTGGGTTATTTAAAGGGGGCGGGGCTACTAGAGAGACGGCTCAACAGTTAAGAGCACTTGCTGCTCTTGCTGAAGACCTGGGTTCAGTTCCCAGCACCTGTGCAATGGCTCACAATCATCCTTAATTCCAGATCCGGGGAATTTGGTGCCTTCTCACACACACACACACACACACACACACACACACACGTGATGCACAGATACACATAAATGCAGGCAAAATCCTCATCCATAAAAAATTAAGAATAGTTATTTAAAAAGAGGGCTGGAGAGAGGCGTCATGTTATGAGTATTTGGTGTTTTTGTGGAGGCTCTAGGTGTGATTTCCAGCACCCACGTGGTGGCTGGCAACGGTCTATAACTCTAGTGGTGATGATTTGACTCTCTCCCAGCCTCTTGTGAGCACCGGGCATTCATGTGGTACACACACACACACACACACACACACACACAGATGTACATAAAAAAGAAATAAAAATCTTTTTAAAAGATTTATTTAGAGCCCAGCGTGGTGGCACACGCCTGTAATCCCAGCACTTGGAAGGCAGAAGCAGGCAGATTTCTGAGTTTGAGGCCAGCCTGGTCTACAGAGTGAGTTCCAGGACAGCCAGGGCTACACAGAGAAACCCTGTCTCGAAAAACAAAAAACAAAAAACAAAAAAAAAGATTTATTTAGCTGGGCAGTGGTGGTGCACAACTGTAATCCCAGCACTCTGGGAAGCAGAGGCAGGCAGATTTCTGAGTTTGAGGCCAGCCTGGTCTACAGAGTGAGCTTCAGGACAGCCAGGGCTACACAGAGAAACCCCGTCTCGAAAAAACAAAAAACAAAACAAAACAAAACAAACCCAAAAAATTTATTTATTTCATATATACGAGTGCTCTGTCTTTATGCACACCAGAAGAGGGCATCGGATCCCATTACAGATGGTTGTGAGCCACCATGTGGTTGCTGGGATTTGAACTTAGGACTTTGAGAAGAGCAGTCAGTGCTCTTACCCGCTGAGTCATCTCTCCAGCACCAATAGAAAAAGACACAAAGTTGAGAGTGGGGGGTGGGAGAAGAGGGGGGGGGTCTAGGAGTTAGGAAGAGGCGTGAGTGTGAAAGTGATCAGAATACATTGTGTTCTGTATGCAATTCTCAAAGACCGATGAGCATATTCAATGAAGCTGAAGGGGGATAGACAGACAGCCATGCTGACCTCTAGTTTCTACACATATGCACCTCACATGTGTGTATACCCGCATAGACATGGGCACACAAGAAAGCCAGACACAGGGCTTTGACCTCGGTGGCAGATGACAGTTGGGTGGAGGAGGGTTGGCTGGGCGGTGGCCGACATTGTGGGGAATCCAGCGTTTCTAACCAGCTCCGCCATCCTCCGTCTCTGCCGTATCGACGCACAGAGCTGCTCTATTATTTATTTACTGCTTTTATTTTCATCGACTTATTTTTTAAAAACTGAAATTTAGTTTAAAGGGGAACTTTATATTTCAGCGGTAAAAGGGAAACGGGCACCCCAGTCATAAATCCAAAGAAACATAAAAATGAATACGTGACTATTAAAATAAATAATGTCCGTTCCTGCGTCCTCTGAAAGCAACTCCCACACAGCGCAAGCTGCCTCCACTGTGCCGTGGAGATCCTGGGATGGAGTAGAGAAAGCAGGGTTTACCTTTGCGGTCTAGCAGCGTGCAGGGAGGGGACAGGTGACCCGCCCAGGGACCTGACACTGCAGCAGGCGGCCTGCGCGGTGTAGCTGAAGCCAAGAAGCTGCAAGGGCAAAGGCAGACCTGGGGAATTTCCTGGCATTTTGGGCTTCGGGGTGTACCATGCAAATGATATGCAAATCACACCTATGTAAATTCCACCCTAGCCAGTCTAAGGTGCTCTGGGGATGGGCGGGCTCAGCTGTGTGGCCAGAGTTCCTACCTAACTTGTTCTCCTGGGGCCAAGGATTTACTGCACGGAGCCAGAGCGCTGTGCAGGGAGCACTGGTCTGGGAGTCTGGAAGGAAACCGGTAAACTCTGCGGCTACTCAGCCAGGTGACCTGGGATGGCCCCTGGAGCCACCCTGGATCTCAGCGGCGGTTTTTTCCTACAGGTAAAAAGGCCGAGAAAGCAGCGTCTAGAGATTCGGGGATAGTCAAGTTTGCGGGCCATGGTGCTCCAGGGCGTAGGTTAACATTCCCCAGGTATTTGGATGAGTTGAACATCCATTTCTACCGACAGTAGAGAAGGTGCCCGCTGTCATCGGGGTGGGCCTCGTCTAGTTAGAAGAAGCCATGAGCGCCGCCTGCTGCCTTCTGAGACTGAGACCGGCTTGTCATTTGATCTGTAGGTATTTCAGCATCATCTGGGCCGATAAGGGTATCCTCCTTACCTAAGAATAAACTTTAAGCCAGGCAGGGGTGGTGGTGTACACCTTTAATCCCAGAACTGGGAGGCAGAGGCGGATGGATCTCTGAGTTCAAGACCAGCCTGGTCTACAGAGTGAGTTCCAGGACAGCCAGGGCTCCTTCAGAGGACCACTTGAGGAAGTTTGTTCTCTTATCATGTGGGCCCTGGGGTCCAAACTCAGGGGCTACCCCAGTATTCACCCTGCAAGATGGGGGTCTAGGTGCTGGGTTTGGAGATTCGGGAGGGATGCGGAGCAGCAGGCTCCCGGGCAGGGGGGCAGGGGGGCAGGAGGGCGGAGCTGACCCAGGGTCCCATCTTCCAGGCCCAGCTTCTTATCCTTCTTAAAATGCAAATCCCAGGAGAGCTGACAAGTTCCAGCTTCTCCTTTTTTCTGAGACGTGGAGGATTTGAGGCCCCGCGAGCCGACATGGGAGACTTAGACTCGCTCTGTCAGCTCTGCCTTCATCCGCTGTGATGTGCAGCTGCTGTCGGAGGCAAGCCTCGGCTTAGGTCCCGTCCCTTGTCCACGGTAGGCTGCCTCTGTCCTGAGGATACTACCACCCCCTCCGCATTCCTCAGAGCCACCTCCTCCTCCAGGAAGTCTCCCCCAAACATCCAGCCCCTGTCCAAGGAGGTGACCCACCATGTGCAGTGTGTGTGTGTGTGTGTGTGTGTGTGTGTGACATTTCCAGGTCCACTCTTCTGTAACGGCTCCATTTCTGGTCCCACTCCTCTGCGATGGTCTGGTGTGACTAACACGGGAGGAAGGACAGCTTCGCTCTCCAGTACTGACTTCCGGTCCACCCAGGCCCTGCCTGTCACCTGCCTGTGGTGAATGATGCAGAAATGGATTGAGAATCCTGGTCCCCATTCACTTTGCAGCCAGGCCCCAGTGAGGGCATCTGGGCAATGGAGGCAGAGCTCAGGAACAGAAGGCAGGCGCTTCCTGCTCAAGTCCCTGCAGCTCCTGACTGTGATCGTGTGGACGGGGATATCCCGTCCTGGGACTGAGAGTCCCGTGGGCAGTGAAGGCTGAGGCCTTGGGGTTCTAGTCTCCTCGGGAGCCTGGGGAGTAGAACAAGGTTGAGGAATGGAGGTGTGTGTGTGTGTGTGTGTGTGTGTGTGTGTGTGTGTCTGTGTCTGTGTGTGTGGTGTGTGTCTTTCTGTGTGTGTCTGTGTTGTTGTATGTATGTATGTGTGTGTCTCTGTGTGTCTATGTTGTATGTATGTCTGTGTGTGTGTGTCTGTGTTGTGGTATGTATGTCTCTGTGTGTGTGTGGTTTGTGGTATATATGTGTGTGTGTCTGTGTGTGTGTCTATGTGGTGTGTGTGTGTTTGTGTGTCTGTGTGTATATGGTGTGTGTGTGTGTTTGTGTGTCTGTGTGTATATGGTATGTGTGTGGTGTGTGTGTCTGTGTGTGTGTGGTGTGTATCTGTGTGTGTAACTAGATCTTGTTATGAGTAATTGAGGACAATTGGATGGACAGATACAATAGGGACTCCACTTCTCTCTTCCCCAGGGCATGTCCCCACCTCTCTGCTCCCCCCAAACCTACTTAATCAGGTAGAGGGTGTTGCTGACAAGGAGCTCCGAGTCTGGTGGAGGAAGGTGGTGGGATGGGGTCCCCGAGTCACTGGACCGGAACACTCCTGAAGGGGCCGGGGCTACAGGGTGCGTTTCCACCCCTTCGATCCACACGCCAAGCTATGTCTACACCCTGGGGCCTAACTCGAATGGGGTGCTGCCCCCCGGAGGTGGTCTAGGTGGGGCTTGTCCTTGACAGCTGCCGGGTGCCCAGCTGTGCAGTGCCCAGACCTGCCGCTGTCCAGCAGCCAGTGCGGTGAGGTGGGGGATGGGCGTGGCCACCTTCCTCCAGGTTTTCTCTCCGAGTCCCCTCGTGAGGGGGAGGGGACTCGTGCTGCAGGGTAGTAACTAGAAAATACACCCCACACCATGCGAGCGAGGGTCAGCTGCCTGGAGACATAACATTTTTTGTGGCTTTGCTCTTCGTGGGTGAGAGGAGGTCTTCGCCACGGCGATCATGCTGTGTGGGCATCGCCGGCGGTTCCCGCTGGCCTCACCAGGTCCCGCTGGCCTTCGCCTTGACCCAGTGTGATTCTTAAAAGCCCTTCTCAGTTGGAGATCAGATCTTCAGGTTTGCCTAGAGCTGGAGAACGGGATGGGGAAACAGGATGGGGAAACTGAGGCTCAGATAGCCGCCCTCCCCATCCCTTCACCTCACTCCAGGTGTCTGAGCCCCTTTAGGATCCCACAGAAATCTCCCGAGCCTCTAAAATATTTATCGACCCGCCAAATGGGGAAAGAAAACTGGGAAATCGAAATTAATACATGTTAAATGTCTGCACAGAATAACACGAGGTCAGATGCATTAATTACCACATTTGGTATTCATAAATGTGTCATTACTTGCGAAAGCAATTTGTCAGCTACATTTCCGGCTAGGCCGGAGAGAATGGATGGAAGACACAGCCAATTATCAATGGTGCCACTCCCGCCAGCCCAACAAGTCTGACGGCCAGGTTAGAAAAATCCCTTTAAAAATTGTTGGAAAAAAAAAAAAGTTGTATTTAATGAGAGTTGCTGGTGTACTTTGCTCCGGTCCAGGGAGGGAAGATTTTAAAAGTCTTTGCTGGGGGCTGGCAAGATGGCCCAGTGGCTGAAGGGGCTTGCTGCCAAGCCTGACTCCTTGAGTTTGATCCCCAGGACAGGTAAGGTGGCAGGAGACCGCTGAGCAGGAACTGGGCCCTAGAGCTGGAAGCCCTGACCGCTGGGCAGACTGGATAGCAGCTGCCGTGTAGGCTGAGGGAGGACTCTCCGGGCCCTGCTGGCCCTGCTGGCCCTGCTGCTAATCCTTCGGACCCCACCTCTGGGAGAGCTAGCTCAGTTGAGCTGTTTCTCGCCTCCCCTTGCTTCTGTCCTCTGCACGGGGACTGAGTACTCGAGGGGGACTGAGTACTGAGCTGTCCCAGAGGTGACCCCCAAAGGGGTCGAGACCCACAGGTTGAGAACCACTGATGGGAAGGAAGGCCCAGAGGTGGGAGCAGTGGGGCTGCTGTGAGGTGAGGACGCGCGGGGGTGGGGTGGGGTGGGGTGGGGTGGGGTGGGCGGGGTCGGTAATGTGGGGATAAAGGATTGTAGGAAGAACAGAGGGCAGCTTCTAGGGTTTGCAGTGTGGCTGTGGTGGCTGGGGCGTAGAGGGGGCGGGGGAGGGGTCAGACAGACGGGCTGGCCTTTTGGCGATCATGCTGGTGCGACTTGCTGATTGGATGTAGGAGAGCTGGACACAGAGGGAGATAGATGAGGGCATACGTGGCCTGCCCCGCTGGGATGGGAGCTTGAGGGAGGTGTAGAGGCACAGGGGACCCATGTTTGGCATTTCCCGTGGCAGTGGCGTTGTCACCCCGGGTGTGGAGAAAGGTCGGTCTCTCCGGAGAATCGTGGAGCGGAAGGTGCGCTCACCAGGCACTGGAGAGCCTTACCCTGGCGTGGCTGCTTCCAGCTGGCCGTGGGCTCCCCCCCAGGGGCTCAGAGCTGCCTCTTATTATTGAGTCTCCCGGGCTTTGGGGCTCAACTCAGGCATCCAAGCCTGCAACCGCTCCGCTTATTTAAAAGCATGACTGACAAACTAAGTCGTTTGGAAGCAAACAGTTTACCATGCGGAGCATTCTCTGTCTGCCTAGCTCTGCTGAGGGCGAGCCGGGGACTACAGAGGGTGAGGCGGGACAGAGGGAGCCGAAGTAACGGACTGTATCATGAGAAACAGCGAGGGCCTGGGGGCCTGGCTCAGCGGGCAGCAGGCTTGCCCAGCTCCCACTTGCAATGCCCAGGGGTCCGAAGGCAGGGGCGGGGGTTGGGGGGGGCGGGGGGTGGTCGGAGGGGCTCAAAGTCACTAGCAAACACTTAAGTCTCAGGATGCAGGATCCTGGATCAGGAGCAAAGTGAACCAGAGAAGATACAGCCCGGAGAGATGTCAGAGGCAGGAGGAGCTCTGTGGGATTAAGGACAGCTTTGCTATGCAGTGAGTTCCAGGCCATCCAGGGCTATACAGTGAAACCTCGGCTAAATATATCTATATCTATAGATATATCCATATCTATATCTATCAATCACCTATCTATGTATGTATCTATGTATCTATCACCTATCTATGAATTTATCTATGTATATATCTATGTGTGTTTGTATCTATGTATCTATTTTTTCCAAAGATTTATTTATTGTTATATCTAAGTACACTGTAGCTGTCTTCAAACGCACCAGAAGAGGGCGTCAGATTTCGTTACTGATGGTTGTGAGCCACCATGTGGTTGCTGGGACTTGAACTCAGGACCTCTGGAAGAGCAGTCAGTGCTCTTAACCACTGAGCCATCTCTCCAGCCCTGTATGTATCTATGTATGTATCTATGTATCTATCACCTATCTACTATGTATGTATGTATGTATGTATCTCTATCTATGTATCTATGCATCTATGTATGTATGTGTGTATCTATCTATCTATCTATCTATCTATCTATCTATCTATCTACCTACCTATCTAACCTATCTACCTATTTACCTACCTACCTACCTGTCGGTGGAGGGGTATCTGGGATGTCCCTCAGAGGTCAGGGGCCTCTTAAATAGAGGACATCTGACTACAGAGCCAGGTGGTTGCGGCACAGCTGTGGTTACTCGGAGGAAGTACATAGAGGCGAATGAGTCTGCGGTGCCTGAGGCTGGTGGAACATCAGGAGGCACCTGTGGTTCTGTGTCTTCCTGACTCCGTACTGCCTACCTTCCCTTGATTAAATGGCCAGATACACTCAGGGGCTGGAGAATCTGCTGGCAATTTCCCCCTTTCCCGTTACTTTTATGTTTTAGAAGAAATCACGGAGTAGGTGGGCCAAGAGGCTGGCTCATGGAGCGAAAGAGACGGGTGGATTCTGTGGCTGTCACTGTGCAGGCCTTCCTGGGGCTGGCTGGGGATCTCACTTTGCCACCGTGGGGGAGGGCGTGTGAGCGGGCTCGGCTCGACACAAGGAGATGGACTGGTAACAGCGTGTAACAGTGTAATGCCTTAATGGGGCAGTTAGCTGCAATCACACAAAAGTCACCCTGCCCCTGCCTCAGAAAGCCTTCCTCCTGGTTCTGTTATATAAGCCTCAAGGGGGTGGGGTCTCATGGAGATAGACAGGCGTGTAGTCAAACCCTCATGCTGGCCCCTCCCCCTTCCCCCGGCACGCTGGTGCAATGGAGGCCGGGGAAACAGGTCAGAGCTGCTGTATCGGTGAGGGGCTGCGAGGCTCCAGGCTCATTCTCCAGCTCAGCTCGGTGCCAGCTCAGACTCAGAGGGCCGAGGCTGAATCGATAGGTTAGGCTGCAAGTGACGCGGTAGGAGAGAGCGTGTGGCCCCTGGGGGGGGGAGGGGCGAGAGGGGTCACGGGCTGCCCCTCTTCCAGAGGAGGGATGTTTAAACTTAGCATTAACCGCGACTCTTTTAAAAATGCTGCTGTGTAATTCCGTGGATAGCGTGCTTGCCCAGCACGCATGGAGCCCTGGGTTCCTTCCTCAGCGAGCACTGCCACACCCGTGATCCCAGCACCTGGGCTGCGGAGGCAGGAGGATCGAAAGTTTAACATCATCCTCCAGGCACATAATTAGTTTGAAGAAAACTTGGGCTTCTTGAGACTCTGTCTCAAATTACAGAGGAGGAAAAGGAAGAGGAGAAAGAAGAGGAGGAGGAGAAGGGGGAAGAGGAAGAGGGGGAGGAGGGAGAGGAGGGAAAGGGGAGGAGGGGAGGAGGAGAAGGAAGAAAAGGAGGGAGAGGAGGGAAAGGGAAGGAGGAGGAGGAGGAGGAGGAGGAGGAGGAGGAGAAGGAGAAAAGGATTTACAATATGGCTAAAAGGTTAAGGTGCCTGCGGCTAAGCCTGTTGACCTGAGTTTGATCCTCGGAAACCCACTCGATGGAAAGAACCAACTGCATATGTATCACGACACATGTGTGCTCAAGAACACACACACACACACACACACACACACACGTGCACGCGCATGCACCAAGTAAATAATTGTAAATTTAAAAAATCCACTCAACTTATTTAAACTATTTACTTAATTTGCATATGTGTATGCACGGGTTTTACTTGCGTGCAGGACCTGAGACGGTCAGCAGTGTCAGAACCCCCTGGAACTTGAGTTACGATGGCTGTGATTTGCTGTGTGGGTCTCTTCCTGGCCCCCTCTCGGTGCCTCGTGACTCACAGGACCTGGGCCTGAATGAGGACGCCTCTCTTGATTTGGTTGTTGACGTCGGGGATCCTGTTCCTGAGGCTGAGCAAATCTTGTCGCTGTTAAATTTGGGGGAGCAGAAATTCCCATGGAAGATACAGGTTCAAATTTAACCCTACGATCCCCGATCCACCAAAGATGGCTCATGGAAGCTTCGCGAAGGCCGTAGCCACGTGGCGTGGTCACACTGCCCAGAGTGTGGGGCACGAGCTGCTGGCACCTGCAGCAAGAGCTTTGGGAAGTGGAGGTGAATACGGGGAAGGATGCTAGGGGTAAAAGAACATGTGTCACGGGTGAGGGGGAGAGGGGGGACAGCATGGGGAGGGCAGGTCGGGGGCCCACAGGTTAGGGCTTTAGAAAACTAAAGAGACACACCCCCACCCACCCCTTACTCCAACTGGCACAGGTCCTGGGGCTGCCTGGACTCTGAAGTGACAGATGTCACTCATCCTCCTGGACAACTGGTTCCCAACTGGTTCCCTCCGAGTGAGACGTGACTCTGTCTGACCTTCAGGAGAGAGATTTCATTTCCCGGATCGGGAAGCTGACCCAGGTTACAGCCTGGGGAACACAGGGGAAGCAGAGATCTGGGAGGAGCTGTGACCAGGGGTGGCACTGGCCTTCCTGGCTGGGAAGCCTCTTCTATCTGTCTCCCCGGGGGCTCTCTTCCATCCCTTCCCCTCTCTCATCGATCTCCTACGCATAGATATTGGAGCTGGCGATGGGATCGGAATCGGGAGGCTGGGATAGACAGTGCGGGGAAACAGAGAAGAGAAAGCCTGCAGACAGATGTTCAGTTTCAGGGCCCGGGCCCGCAGCCAGCTCCAGGCAGGCCGCAGAATGGGTAGACGGAAAACACCCAACAAGTTCTCTTTAATTCAGAAACAAATAGAAGAAGGCTGAACATCTTTCCTTTTATTAATGACGCGGCTAGAAATGAACATGAAGGAAGCAGCTGCCACGCATCAGACACTGACTACCCCAGGCATCAGGAAAGCTCTGCAGCCTCCCTCCCTCCCTCCCTTTCCCCCTCCTCCCTCCCGCTCTTCCTCCCTCCCTCTCTTCCTCCCTTCCTCTTTTCCTCCTCCTGTTTCTCTTCCCTTTCTTCTATCCTGGGCTAGCCTCCAACTCTCCACGTAGCCGAGGATGACCTTGAGATCCCCAATCTAGTTGACCCATACCTCCTGAGTTCTGAGGTCACCGTGCACCCCCACCCTCACCACGCCCAGTTTCTGAGGTGCTGGGGATTAGGGGCAGATTTAGGGCTCTTGGCATGCCAGTCAAGCACGGTGCCAACTGAACTATGTACCGAGATGTCACTCTAAAGGGCTACTGGAAAGGCATGTGGAAGGGGTGTGTGTGTGTGTGTGTGTGTGTGTGTGTGTTGCTTCAAGTGCTGAGCATGACACCTCCTTCAGGTAATCCAGGCTGGAGGGGGATGTGGGAGGGACCCAGGCCACTTCTCAGTTCTCTGAAATTGACCCACTGGGTTACTTGCTATTTTTAAAATTAAATTAAATTTAATTTAATTTAATTCAGCTTTACGTGTATGAGTGTTTTGCCTGTACTCATGGCTACACCTCAAACATACAGTACCAGAGACCAGAAGAGGGCATCAGATCCCCTTGGAACTGGAGTTACAAATAGTTGTGAGCCACTACCTGGATGCTGGGAAGCCACTACCGTGTCTTCTGGAAGAGCAGTTAGTGCTCTTAACCTCCGAGTCATCCCTCTGGTCTGAGTGTGCCTGTTTTTCTAGATGTCCCAGGAGAGATAGATGGGCACCTCTTTTTCCTCATAGTCACGTGTCCACGTCTCTGCGGCAGACCTGATCTGTATTTGTTGAACGTATGAATAAATGAGTCACAGGGCCAGTTTCTCTGGGACCTCAAACAGGCTTCCCGGGCCTGGGAGTGGCGGCTCTCACCGAAGACCTAAAGTTTGAATTTCACTCACGATGCCCTAGTAACAGGCGCCTTAAGAGCTTCTACTTTCTGGATGCTTCTTTTGAAAATCAGTTATAAGCTGGGCGGTGGTGGTGCACGCCTTTAATCCCATCACTTGGGAGGCAGAGGCAGGTGGATTTCTGAGTTCGAGGCCAGCCTGGTCTACAGAGTGAGTTCCAGGACAGCCAGGGCTACACAGAGAAACCCTGTCTCGAAAAACCGAAGGGGGAAAAAAAAAGCAAAGAAAATGATGATGAATAACACATCACTCCTGATCATAACAGCATAACAGGGAGTGGCCATGAGTACTCATCATAGTCCTGTGGGCTGCCGGCTCTACTGCGTGACTGCCTCCTGGGGTCTCCCAGGCAGTTATGCAGATGGAGCAGAGGGACTCGTGCTTCCTGGCTCCAGAGACGCCAGTGAGCAGGGAGAAGTATTACACTCTTAAATTGCCCTTTATTCAGAGAGCCACTGATCTGAAAAACCAGCAGGTTAACACCTGTATTAGTCAGGGTTCTCTAGAGAGACAGAACTTATAGAGTGCATCTCTACATGTGGACAGAGGATTTATTAGAACGGTTTACAGGCTGTGGTCCAGCTATCCAACAGTGGTTGAGGCGCTAAGAATCCAGAAGTTTCTCAGTCCAGGAACCCGGATGTCTCAGCTGGTCTTCCGTGTGAGTCAGAATCCCGAAGAAGGAGGCTGTAATGCCAGCGAAGGGATGGACTTGCTATGGGGTTAGGACAAGCAGGCGAATAGCAAATATTTCCTTCTCCCATATCTTAATATCCGCTTCCGGCAGAAGGTGTGTCCCAGACTGTAAAGGTGTGTCTCCTCGCCTCAAAGATCCAGATTGGAAGTGGACCTTTGCACTTCAAATTGAGCGGAAGTCCCTCACAGATCTGCCCTTCCATTTTCAGGTTTTAGTTAATTCCAGATGTAGTCATGGTGGCAACCAAGAAGCGGTCACACGACCCTTTCCTCTCACCTGCAGCCAGCGGCGTTATAAGGAATGGGGGTGGAGGCGCAGACAAGGGCCATTTGTGATTCTAGGGTTCAGTCTTTCCCCACTGGCAGGTGGTCAGCCGTAATTTTGATCTTGAGCTATCCCTATACTGTCCCCGTGCTCTTCCCTCATCTGTGAATGCATGGGCGCAGGCACTCGTTGAAATTCTGAGTCAAGAGTTTCTGCTGGTGTCAACCTCATATTATATCAAAGGCATCTGGGCTGGGCGGGGCTAATTCACAACTAACAAACCATCGGGAGTGTGTCTGTGCTAAGAGGTAGTGTGAAAGTTAGCTTCACTGCCACCTTGACACAACCTACAATCACCCGGGGAGGGAGTCTCAGTGGAGGGTTGTCTACGTTGGGTTGGCCTGTGGGCGAACTGTCTTCCCAGCCCACTGTGGGCGGCACCACTCCCCATGCAGGGATCCTGAATGAGAATGGAGAAATCGAGCTGCATTCGTGGATCTCTCTTCTCTTGATCGTCACTGTGATCTGACTAGCACCCCGACTTTCCCATCGATGGATTGTAACCTGGAACTGTAAGCTAGAATGAACCTCCTTCTTCTCTAAGTTACTTTTGTCAGGGCATTTTTTATCGCAACCACAGAAACGAAAGTAGGAAAACAAGTAATAGTGTGCACATCCTGATTCCTCGGTGTGAGATCAGAATGCAGACTATGAGAGTGCTCTTATCCACCCCTGCCATCTCCTATCAGGTACAGCAGTTGGTGTCTGGGGCTGGGACCATCGGAAATCTCACCAGGATGCTTAGAAAAGCGGTTCTGTGCTTGTGTCAGATAAGGCACGGGGGGGGGGGGAGGGGGCAGGAGAATGGCTTAACACATGCGTGTGGCCAGGCAAATGTCCGGACAGCAGGGAGAGAATCAGGCCTTTTACACAGACGCGGGCTCCCCCTGGAGCAGTGTCTCCCATGCCTAGGCAGGAAAGACAAGGCTTCTGCATCAGAACCCTGAAGGTGTACACACCCCCAGCACCTTCTCTCTGTCAAACCAGAGAAGGGGCTGACGGGAGCACGCAGCTCTCAGAAGTCAGCCCGGGAGTGTGGCACGGCGGTGAGGGGCTCTGGGATGTGGCAGGAGGACCTGCATCCCAGTCCCGGCTCTGAGGGTCACCTTGGTGGGTCTCAGCTTCCTAAGTGGCACAACGAGGGGACCAGAGTCTGGCTCCTGAAGCCTGGGCCTCCATGTGACTTGTGGTTCAGCGCCTAAGCCCTGTGAGGCTGCTCGGCAAGACAGGGAACAGCTGGGGCTCTCATCTCTGGGCTCCGGAAAGCACCGTCGCCCCCTCCCCCCCCCCAGCCGTCTCTGGGCACATTATTCACAGGTTCATTACTGTTTAATTTAATCACCAAATGCCATCCAAGTGCCGATTGTTCTGCCTTCTCACCGGAGACCTACCTATTTATTTCACATTTCAAATGGGTTGCTTATGATCCTGTCGTCCGGGCTTTATTTCGTAATTCATTTGGTGGGTTCTGACAAGCTGAAAACGATGCTGCAGAGAACCACCTCCCAGCCCTCCTCACAAGGGCTTCTTCCTTAATGGGCCTCCCCTGTGCCTCTCTTTGTCGGGGAAGGCCAGACCGGCACACTCCCCACCTTCCTGACGGATGCGAGGAGAGAGGAGAATACAGAGTTCTGCTCTCTCGCTTCCGGGAGGCCGAGCCTCAGCCGCTTTCAGCAGCAGCAGCCACCTTTGAAAAGAAAGCAGTTCCATTTTGCTGGTGACACAAGCCTGCAACTGCGGCTACTTGGGAGATCGGGGCAGGAGGATTAAACGTTCAAAGCCAGCCTGGACTACAAAGTGTGTTGGAGACCAGTCCAGGCAACTTAGTGAGATGCAATATCAAAGTAACAGCCCCGGGGGGTGGGGGGCTGGGGAGAGGGTCCAGTGCTCACCTCGCAAGCACGATGACCCGAGGTTGATCTACAGAACTCATGGCAAAATACTAGGCACGGTGGCATACGTTTGTAATTCCAGCACTGACAGGCAGTGGCAGGAGGATGCCGGGGGCTCCCGGATCACCCGGTACAGTGAAGTTGTTGGACGGTAGGCCAAGTAGAGAGTCTGTCTCAAAAGAAGCAGGCAGTATTCCTGAGGACGATACCCTATGCGGTCTTCTGGCCTCCACATGCATATACATATCTGCACACGTGTGCAAGTACACACATGCACGAATACCTCCTCCCCCTCCCCCTCCCCACACACACAAAAGAAAAAAAAAAAGAAAAAGGAAGAGGGCTGGGAATGTAGCTCGGGGGTACAGTCTTGCATGGATGACGCCCCAAGTCCAATGCCCAGTTCTGGCCAGAAGAAAGAAGTTTCCTAACCGTAGGCCACCTTTTGTGGTTATATCCGGTTTGCTGGTTAGTTTTATGTCAACTTGACGCAAGAGATCAATTGAGCAAATAAATGCCCTGGTAAGACTGCCTTACAGGCAAGCCTGGAGGACATTTCCTTAACTAGTGATTGATGTGGGAAGGCCCCGCCCATTGTGGGCGGGACCATCCCTGAGCTGGTGGCCCTGGGTTCTAAAAGAAACAGGCTGAGCTAGCCTTGAGGAGCAAGCCAGTGAGCAGCACCCCATCCGCAACCTCTGCATCAGCTCCTGCCTCCAGGTTCCTGCCCTGCTTGAGTTCCCGTGGTGACTTCTGTCGATGATGGACTATGTCGTGGAAGTGTAAGCCAAATACACCTTCTATGTGCTTTGGGACAAGGCGCTTCATCACAGCAATAACCCTTAGATAACAGAGCATCCCAAAACTTGATAATGTAGAACAACTTGTCAGGTAAGTAAGGAGGCTTAGGGAAGGCTCTGCAGAGAGCACGGCCAAGGTCGAGCTCCAGTTCTCTCTGTCAGTCATCGGCTGAGGTCTTCTTTGCCTGGACAGTGGTTTCCCACTTCCACACCTGGAAGCATTCACTTCTAAAACGGAACGGTAATTGGTCTGCGGTTAGAGGACAGTGACGTGACAAAGGCTCGCCAGGACGAGTTCTGCCGGGCACATCTGCAGTACTCCTTCATAGCTCTGACAGCATTGTACTCAGGACACATCAGCCCGGCTGGATCCCTGCCACGGGCCAGGAGTGGAAAGGTCAGAGGTCTAGAGAATCAGATTCAGCGAGGGGGTGCTGCAGGCTCCCAGTGGGCGGTCCTGACCTGCCCGCCATGCCCGCTTCAGGTCTGGTTGGGAGGCTGCCAGGTCCAAGTTCAACCCCGCAGTCCCCCCGGGCTGTGGCTGCCCAACCTGGCTGCTGAGCCTGCAGTCTTGGAGGGCTATCGATCTGAGAGACCCGTGACACCTCTGCTTGAACCCGACACCCACGTGGAGACGTAGACGGTGCAGCAGCGCTGGAAGCTTCTGGTCAGCCCCCCCATCCCTTTCTATTCACAGTTCTCCGGGGGGAGCCCCCACCTTAGGATTCTGACCCTGTTAGACCTGGGGGACCAAGGGCTCAGTGGACAAGAACGTCCACTTCCTGTTTGTCCTCTTTCTAGTCTTAGGCCATTTGCCTTCTTGGAAAAATATATTTGTCTTGCTGATTAGGGTTGGGGGCCCGCCCTGCGCAAGAAACTTGGAAAAAGAACCCTCCCCTCACAAAGAGGTCTTAGACCCCATTCACACTGTAGGACCGTAGGTTCCCACCCTAAAATACACCTCTTAGCTCTGGATCCTCATCGGGCTCTGTTTTCCTACTTTTTCTTTCAATTTGCTGATGATTTTTTGAAAAACACTCCCCCCGCCCCCCGCTTCCTCTGGTGGCCCCCTTTCAGGAGCAGACTGCCTAAACACCCCGAAGTCAGGCCCTGTTTCTTCCCAGAGCTCTAGGGCAGCCGGGCTCAGCAGGGCATTATGAGCCGTGAGTGAGGTTTAAAGGGTTCCAGCAGCCATGTTTAAAGAGAAATGGGTGCTTTGACTTCCCAGTGTCTGTGATATCCCCCAGACCGTCCACATGATTGGCACTTAATCCGTCAAAACCTGTGAGTGGGTGATTGTGCTCTGTTTGGTTTGTATAGGCTCAGCCCAGCGAGTGGCACTATTAGAAGGTGTGGCCTTGTTGGAGTGGGCATGGCCTCGTTGGGGTGGGTGTGGCCTTGGAATGGGCGTGGCCTCGCTGGAGTAGGTGTGTCACTGTGGGCATGGGCTTTAAGACCTTCATCCTAGCTGCCTGGAAGCCAGTATTCTGCTAGCAGCCTTCAGATGAAGATGGAGAACTCTCAGCTCCTCCTGCACCATGCCTGCCTGGATGCTGCCATGTTCCCACCATGATGATAATGGACTGAACCTCTGAACCTGTAAGCTAGTCCCTATTAAATGTTATCCTTATAAGAGTTGCCTTGCTCATGGTGTCTGTTCACAGCAGTAAAACCCTAACTAAGACATGCTCGTTGCTTTTGACTGCATCAAGACTTGGGAATTGATATGTGTTTTGTATGAAATTTTACCACTCCTGGATTCAGGCCCCATGTCACTTCAGAAGCTCAGAGGTCACCCGTGTCTATAACCGTGGAACCAGACAGCCAGTGTCTCTGGGACTCACCAAGGACGAGGGTATGGACTCCTATTAAACCTTTTATGTCACTGACACAATCATATTTCAGTGTCAGAAAAATCCACATACAGTGATCTGGGTTTTTAAATTTTTCTTTAATATTTAAAAAAAGTGGAGCTGGAGAGACGGCTCGGCAGTTACAAGCACTCGCTGCTCCTGCAGAGAACCCAGTTCTCATTCCCAGCACCCAGAGCAGGCAGCTCACAGCCTTATTCAGCCCCAGATCCAGGCGTTCAGACTCTCTTCTGCCTGCCGGGACACCTGCGTGCACACAGCGCACATACAGACCAGCAGGCGCTCACGCATGCACATAAATAAAAATAAAAAGTAAACAAGATAAAAAATATCACATAGAGTTGCTGGTGTGCGCACACGCGGAGGTCAGAGGTTGCTGGTGTGCGCACACGCAGAGGTCAGAGGTTGCTGTGTGCGCACACACAGAGGTCAGAGGTTGCTGTGTGCGCACACACAGAGGTCAGAGGTTGCTGGTGTGCGCACACGCAGAGGTCAGAGGGTAACTTGTAGGAGTCACTCTTCTCCTGGCACCATTGTGGTTCCAGGGATCGAACTCGGGTTGTCAGGCCCCTCAATCGAGAGCCGCTGTTTGCTGTGGGTGCGGGTCTCAGTCATGTTTTCTATTCCTGCACAAACATCATGACCAAGAAGCAAGTTGGGGAGGAGAGGGTTTATTCAGCTTTCACTTCCACACTGCTGTTCATCGCCAAAGGAAGTCAGGACTGGAACTCAAGCAGGTAAGGAAGCAGGAGCTGATGCAGAGGCCATGGAGGGATGTTTCTTATTGGCTTGCTTCCCCTGGTTTGCTCAGACTGCTCTCTTATAGAACCCAGGACCACCAGCCCAGGGATGGCGCCACCCACAAGCCCCCCCCCCATTACTAATTGAGAAAATGCCCCATAGCTAAATCTCATGGAGGCACTTCCTCACCGGAAGTTCCTTTCTCTGTGATAACTCCAGCCTGTGTCAAGTTGACACAAAACCAGTCAGCACAGTACATCTCAGTGTAGGCTGCTTGCGTGAGGTGCAGGAGGTCCTGGCTTTGACTCCCAGTGCTTGGGGAAAAGAAAGAAAGAGAGAAAGGAAGAAAGAAAGAAAGAAAGAAAGAAAGAAAGAAAGAAAGGAAGGAAGGAAGGAAGGAAGGAAGGAAGGAAGAAAGAAAAAGGAAGAAAGGAAGGAAGAAAAAGGAAGAAAGGAAGGAAGACAGATGAAAGAAAGAAAAGAAATAAAAATTTAAGAAGACAGGCAGCTCCCACCATTCACAGCAGCACCAGTTCCAAAGCAGCAGAGGCAGGAGAATTGTAGAGTTTAAAGCCAGCCTGGGCTTACTACGTGGGGGCAGGCAGGGGGTGGGAGGTGTTACTGTGGTGGAGGTCAGAGGACAACTTCGAGGAGCTGGTCCTCTCCTTCCATGTCGTGGGTCCCAGGGATCGAACTCAGCTCACCAGGCTTGGAGGCAAATGCTGTCACCTGAGTCACCTCACCGGCACTTATGCAGACATTTAACAGATAAACATCAACCCTGGGACAAACTGTAAGTCTGCAGACGCCTCACTCCTAACCTCCCGCCTCCCCAATTTGCTGGATCTTTTCTCAGACCCATGAACACTCCCACCTGCATTATTCACAGCTCTCTTGGTCTCACAGACAATAAACCCATTATTTATTTAACCAAATGCTTACAGTTGTGACTTTCTTTCTTTCTTTCTTTCTTTCTTTCTTTCTTTCTTTCTCTGTCTCTGTCTCTCTCTCTCTCTCTCTCTCTCTCTCTCTCTCTCTCCTTCCTTCCTTCCTTCCTTCTTTCTTTCCTTCCTTCTTTCTTTCAGATATATTTAGGTTGGTCCCATTTTTTTCTGTAGAAGCAAATTTACAAAGAACGTTTTAGAAGCAAAAATCTCAGGACACATGACTGAAAACAAGGTGTTCAAAACTGTGTGAATATTGTGGAGAGTGCGGCCACGTGTGACGTGTGATCCCATGGGGAATGTCACAAAGTTCCGGGGTCTTCCATCATGTGGGGATCACCAGTAAGCCCTTCGCTCCTCGTCGGGGTGTGGGGGGGCTTCCTGTCAAGTTTCTCCCCTTTTATCACATTTATTTATCTATTTAGGTGTGTGTGTGTGTGTGTGTGTGTGTGTGTGTGTGTGTCCAGAGAGGCCAGAAAAAGTGTCTCAAATTCCCCGGGATTCCAGAAGGCGTGAGCTGCCCTTCATGGGTGCAGGGATCCAAACTCCAGTTTTCTGAAAGAGCAGCAAATGCTCTGAGTACTGAGCCAACTCTCTAGCCTCCTCTTTTCTTTTCTTTCTTTCTTTAAATATTCTTCTTCTGTGTATATGTCTGTAGAGGTGCATGTGCCGGAGACTAAGGGTATACCCCGGAGCTGGAAATACAGGCAGTTGTGAGCTGCCTGATGTGGGTGCTGGGAATTGAACCACTGAGCCACCTCTCCCCCTCCCCCTCCCCCTCCCCTGCTTCTCCCTGCCCCTCCTTCTCTACTCCCCTTCTCCCCTCCCCCTCTCTCAATAGGGTCTCATATAGCCTGGGCTGGGATCGAACTTACCATATAGCCAAGAATGACCCCGAACATCTGACCCTCCTGCCTCCACCTCCTTCGAGGTGGCAGGGACGGAACCTCAGGGCCTCCCGCTCACCAGGCAGGTGCCGCACTGTATGAGCTGCATCCAGCCCTGCCGCCTGGCTTTGCCTGGAAGTTATCTTCCTTGTCGTGGTCATCTTGGAAATCCTGAGGCAGCTCCCCACCCCTGCCCCATGCCCCCCTCCCCGACATCCAGGCCTCTTGCTGTACAGTCACCTCCCACAGGTTGCAGCTGTTTCAAAGACCCCCCCCTCCCTGCACCATGTCTGTCCCCTCGTGGGTGCCCAGTAAACGTGTGGTTTATGAAAAAAATCCAAACAGCACCAGGTGGTTGAAAAAGATTCAAAACCATCAGGGCTAGAGAGATGGCTCAGCGGTTAAGAGCACTGACTGCTCTTCTGAAGGACCTGAGTTCAAATCCCAGTAACCACATGGTGGCTCACAACCATCTGTAACAAGATCTGATGCCCTTTTCTGGAGTGTCTGAAGACAGCTACAGTGTACTTACATATAATGAATAAATACATCTTGAAAAAAAAAGATTCAAAACCATCCTCAGAGCTCATTTATGTCTCAGCGATCAGAGTGTCGGTTCACAGTCAGTGCTGGGGTCTGTGCATGAGGTGTCGCCCCTAAAGCTCCTGTGTTGGAGGCTTGGCCATTGGCAGGTGGATCCAGTCTTCTCTCAGTGATTGGATCCTGAGGGTTCCGACCTCATCGATGAACCAGTCGAGTCAGATTTTGGCAGTACTGTTGGGAGGAGTGAGTCCTTTGGAGAGTGGGGGTGGTTGGGTTGGAAGAAGCGTGTCACCAGGGCTTGCTGTATAGGGGCATGCTCCTCCCGTGTCTCTCTCTCTGCCATGCCCTTCTGCCTCCCAACAGCCCAGAAACACCAGAGCTCCCAGACTAGGAACAGAAACCTCCGAAACCAGGAGCCAAAGAAGGCACCCCTCCTTCAGATGGCTTCTCTCATGTCTTAGTCACGGAGACAAAAAGTTCAGCCGGCTCCATCGGTCCAGCCCAGGCTTCGGTAGCTAGGATGGATGGAGCTGTTTGTCAGAGGGCCTGTGTGGCTTCAGAGCGCTCGCCTGCATCGCCGTGGAAGCCCGATCAGGTGGAAAGAGCCTGGGGCGGCTGTTCTAGAAAGCACATCCCCCGGAGGTGGAGAAAGATGGCCACTGTCTCCATCTCTGCTTACTCCAGATCACATCTCTACTGCAGCCGGGGTCTAGACAACTTATTTTTTATTCCATCAATATTTAGGAAAAAAAAAAAGCCAGGAGAGTCACACCTTATGTCTGTGGGTGACCTCCACCGCTCCTCCACAGCTTTAGCAAGACTGGCAGCAGATGTCTCTGGGGATCTCAGAGTGGTCTCCACTGATTAGTGTCCCCCTGATTGTCCTCAAGGCAAAGGTCAACGGAGCCCCTGGAGGGTGAGTGTCCGAGTTACTGGCCCAGGGGGACACGCATGCACTTTATTTCCTTTATAATCCCAGCAGACAGCAGTGAGGAGAAGTGACCCTAGCCTGGATGTGTGACACTCAGGTGACTGTCCTGGGGGAACTGTGTAGCCCTGGCTGTCCTGGAACTCACTCTGTAGACCAGGTTGGCCTCGAACTCAAATCCTCCCGCCTCTGCCTCCCAAGTGCTGGGATCAAAGGCGTGCACCACCACCGCATGGCTGAAAAAATATTCTTAGTACACTTAATTTAGTATATGTTGTATGTGTGTGAACTCAGCAGGGTCTATTCTCCGCTTCCACCGTGCGGGCCTGGGGATTGGAATTCACGTTGTCAGGCTTGGCAGCAAGTGACGCTACCCACTGAGCCATCTCACCACTCCTAAGGGCTCTCTGTTCTGGGAGGCCTTCGGGACACTTTGTCACCCCGGATGAGGGGCCAGGAGGCCCGTGCTTCTCCATTGCTTCCCAGCCGTCTCTGAGAGAGTGTGCCCTCCGTTTCAGGCACACTGGTCAAGTGACCAGCTCAGGGTGGCCTCCAGGGGTACAGGACACGGATCCCACCCAGGCAGGCTGAGTACAGCCTGTGTGGTCCTCCTTCCAATTACGCCACCGCGGGGAGACAGGGATGGGGGAGGGCGGGAGCTCGTTTACCTCCAGTGCAGCGAGGTCCCCTCAATCATGGACTCCTGCAATTTTCCGAGCTGTCTTTTCCCCCCCGCTTGGCGGGAGTTTGCCTGCCGAGCCCAGCAGAGAGGAAATGAGCCCGAGGGACCCTGAGACCAGCGACTGCCTCGGCTTGCTTCTGATTAAAGTGAACCTGGGTGTGAGCCGAGTTACGGCCTTGGTCCTCATTACCGTGGCCGGAGGGAGAGCCCCCGTTCACGACTGCGTTGAATGGTGTTGAAGAAAGTCCTCTGCTGTCCACCAGGGCCGGAACCTTCATCAAGCCCAGGCTGGCTTTCCCTCGCTAACTCTGCTCCCCGTGATAGAATTATGGTCGTAACTGTAGCAATAGTGGTAATAGCTGTTATCATTGGCTGAGTGCCTGATGCATATTTGAAATGGTGTCTGTGTTCCGTTGTATATATTGCATGATGTAGGCATATGGTTTTATATACTATGAAATGTAATTAGAGGGAAAAAAGGAGTAGGTAAGACTAGGTTATTGAATATCTACAATACCTGCGTTCTTTAGAGATAAGCAAGAGTCTAGGGGAGTTTGAAAGACTTGGCTGGGCTCACACAGCCAGGAGGGGTGGAGCCCCCAGGTCCTTGATGTCAGGGTCCTCGTACCCTTGATCTCCTGCCTGATGATGTCCCACTCCTCTTTTATTTGGGGGTGGAGTGGTACTTCTGTGCTTTTCTGGATCAATATAATGTTCATCAGCCAGTCATAGCTGATGACACCACCTGGCCCTGCCAATGCCTCCTGTCTCAGCCTTTCTCATTATAAAGAAACCAATTACACGTGTGTGTTCACATGCCTGCCACAGCAGCACATATGTGGGGCTCAGAGGACAATTGTGGGAGTCCTCTTCCATCAGGAATCAAGCTCAGTCGCTCAGCCTTCCCAGTAACACCCTTAGCCCCCGAGCCGTCTCTCGGGCCTCTTTTTCATTCTTTCTAGGTTGCTCTGGTTCTCAGCCACGTATCCAGCCCCAGATGGCAATCCTGTGCCCTGTTTTTGCTGCATCTCCAGACACCAACATTTTCTACTGGGATGGACTTGGTGTTCCTACCAGCGCTGTGTAACGACCTTGTTAAGAATGTGATTCTCTGTCCTGGCAGAATGTGGTGGTGCACGCATTCCCAGTACTTTTCCCCAGTACTCAGCAGGCAGAGGCAGGCAGATCTCTGAGTCTGAGGCTAACCTGGTCTACATAGTGAGTTCCAGGACAGCCAGGACTACATAGAAAAACCCTGTCTCAAGTCAAACATACAAACAAATGTGATTCTCAGAGCTGATTCTCAGAGCTGAACGGTAAGACATAACCATCTCTGTCTCTTGGAGAGCTGGAATTAATTAAGGGCTCTACTAGGCTTTGGGGTATTGTTTAGATAGGGTGGGAGTGGGGCGTGTCTCAGCTGTAGAGTTAAGACCCTTGTCTCAGCTCTTAGAGGGAACACGTGAACACGTGCTAAAGCAGTAACTGACTGTGAAGCCTGAAGACCAGCGGCCATGTTTGTGAGACAGAATGGAGGAAGAGACCCTGGCCACAGCTCCACAGTCGACTTCGCAGCAGTGGGGTTCCCAAGCAGCTTGAGGGGCCAGGCAGCTCTAATTTGGGGTGACTGGGGTTGGAGTGAGGCCACATTTCTGCCTTGGCCGTAGCTATGGAGTTGGGGTGGAGGCACCTTCCGACTCTCAATCCACCCGATCTTTTCAAGCTTGTAATTTCCCTTCTTCTCTGTGTGAGCCCAGGCTAGCCCGTTAGCCTGCACACGGGGCTCCTCCTGTGAGCCATCTGCTCTTGGCAGCAAGTATTGCTTTGCTGGGGTCTTGGGTCAGCAGCTCCAGTGGGGAGTCTCTGTGGGGAACACTTGGAGAGCCCTGAGCAGTAGCTCTTCCTGGTTTCCATACCCAGCCTGTCCCGCCTCCTGAGGTGTTTAAGGGACCCCTCGTGGCTGCCAAGTGTGACTAGAGAGGTTTCTAGTAGCCTGATCTCGGAGGGCGGGGGAGTCCCTGCACAGACCCAGGTGGCACACTGTGCAGACGGTCTATTTCCTGGGGCGCTATTGCTCAGTGGCTTTGTGTCCTCAGAGTGTCGCCGCCGAGATTACAGCCAAGCTGCCACTCTGAACGGTGCCCCCTGTGGCTCCCTTGTCCCTTGCCTTGTCTCTGCTGTGGCTGCAGGCCTGTTACTTCTGCCCGACATCTCTGGAATACGAGCTTCCAGCAGGAAACCAGCACCTTCCATTTTCTTCTTCCTACACAGGGGTCGAATCCAGGAAATCGGTCGTGGGAGGTTCCCCGGCAACCTCACCAGGCTCAGTGTCCTTCCCCACACCAGGGTCCAGGCAGCCGATAACAGTCGGGGGAAGTTTCTGTCTGGTCTCCATAATGAGTTCAGAGATGGGCCTGTCACACGCTAAGCGCATGCTCGGCTCCTGAGCCACCACCCCGACTGGGTCCCAGAGCCTAAGGGTTCGTTTGCTCCTTGTCACCTTCAGATGGGCTCTCTCCTCCTGGTGGCCCAGAGGATGGAAGGACCGGATGAGGCAGCCCGGGGTCAGGAGAGCGACTTTGCCATACCAGTGAGCTGAGAGCGACGGCCCCAGGACGCTCCGCACGTGGCCCAACTCCAGGTTCCCAGGACTACAGGTCTTCTAAAGGCCCGTGATTCCCCAGATTCAAGGGTTTCCCCTGGCTTCTCATGAACCTGCCTTCTCTTAGGCTGAGGGTGTAGACCAGCCTCCCAGGCTGTGTGTATGCTCCTGTGGAGAGGAGTTTCCCTAACCAGCACATCCATCTGTCTGTCACCTCCACCTGTCTGTCACCTCCACCGTCCCCAGCTCCCTGTTGTTGAGACCTGAGCACTTAGCTCTCAGCTCTAGAGCCTGGTGCTCCAGCCCAGCATTGCGAGCCCCGCAGTGTGCGCGAGAGTGCTCCACTATATGCACGGGTGCTCTACACAACTTCGCTTTCGAGCCACCCAACACCAGGCTTGAGTAACCTCCGGAAAGTGGATCTCATTTGAGATCTATGGAGAATTGTTGAAAGGAGGAAGAGACCTACGAGGTGGGCGGGAAACACAAAGCGATTCAGAGAGGTATAGTAACTCACCCAGAACCACACAGTGCAGAGATGACCGGTGTATGACCAGAACAGAGGCAGCCTGTGGGGACTTCCCTGCCTTTAGAGGCTGCTCAGCCGTGATGAGGTCAAGTTTGAAGTCCAGGAGGCGCTGGGTGGAAGCCGTAGGCTCCTGCTCACACCAGGCCCTTGTGAGTCTGGTTCCGTTTGCAGCAAGTTGTAGGCTGAGCTCCGGCGGAGCTGAGGGCTCATTTCTCCAGACACAGAATGTTCCAGATCCCCCCCCCCCACGCCCGTGACTAAATCCTGGCACCAAATGTTCTTCCCTTCTGGCTGATTCTGCCTGGTAGACCTCAGGCAAGAAGAAAGAAAGCATTCTAGGTCCTCCCACTGGACAGGAGGAATCGTCCCCGCTTGCAGCGGGTCAGGGAGACAGCACACTGCCCTCACCCAGTAGAAAGCTTTCTGCGCTATGGGGAATGTGAGTTAGGCAGCACCCCCTTCAGCTCACACTGCTGCTGCACCCCAGACTTGCCCCCAACCCTCACCTCATCTCTGTAGCTTCTGCTTCCCTTGTCAGACTCCCAGAGCTCCCCTGCCACTGTCCTTCTAGGGCCAGCCCTGTCCTCCCTTCTCCAAATGTCTGATTTTTTTTTTTTTTTAAACCAGACTGTGAATGAATGGTGACTCAGGGTTTTGTGTTGACAGCTGTTTCCTCAAGACCGGGCTCAAGGTCCTCCGAGCAAATCCCACATCCCTTCCCCGAGATGGTCCGCTGCCGCTTGACAGACAGCTGTCCTAATTCGTGTGTGAACCCAGGAGCACGGCTGTCTGCGGCAGTCTGGGGGCGCCGCACTTTTGACAATGGACTGTAATTGTAAATATAATGCGGTTCAAACAAACTGCTCAGCCAGACAAACCAAATCATTTAAATAACAAACTAGGTTTTTTGCTTAGGGCTGAGGAGTCCAAGCTTCGGTAAAAACACGGAAGCAACTAGGTCAGTGATAAATAGACTCTGTAAAGAGGCTTTTTAGACCTTAAAGTGGGTCAGGGCTCAACCCTGTGCAAATTAGCTACTGTTTACTTAGCGACTTTTTTTTTCTGGCGTGTGTGTGTGTGTGTGTGTGTGTGTGTGTGTGTGTCTAGCTGCACTGTTGGAGATCTAATTCAACAGAATATCAAAATTCCGCTTTTAAAAATAGCTTTCCCGTGCTCGTGGGATAGCTCAGGAGGTAAAAACACTTGCTATGTGGTCTGGAGACCCAGGTTTAATTCCTGCACTTACTTGGTGGAGAGAAAGAACCGACCTGTGAGTTGTCTACTGGCTTCCAGTTGTGATTCTCACGCACCTTCACATGCGTGTGCACACACTCATGTACACAAACACACACATGCACTTGTGCACACACTTGCACACACATGCACTCATGCACACACACATACACACATGCACTCATGCACACACACACACACACATACAAGTGCACACACACTAATATAATTTAATTTTTTAAAAAGGGTTTTAGGCCTAGAGAGGTGGCTCAGTGGTTAAGGGCACCGGCTGTTCTTGCGGAGGGCCCGGGTTCATCCCAGAGCCCACCGATCACTCAGGATCCTATGTAACTCCAGTTCTAGGAGATTGGATATCCTCTTCCGAATTCCCTGGGCACCAGAAATGCACACGGCACACAGATGGACACGCAGGCAGAACATCAATACACGTTATAACGGGAAGTCTTCTAGGGAGCGGGGAGATGGCGCAGCGGCAGGAGCCTTGCTGCTCTTCCAGACGGCCTGAGTTTGGTTCCCGGCAGCCACGTCTGGCCGCTCACTGCCATCTGCAACTCCTGTTCCAGGGCAGCTAATGTCCCCCTTGCCCTCCAAGGGCACCTGCGAGCGTGTGTGTGTGCACACACACACACACACACACAATCATACACACACACACAATCATACACACACACACACAATCACACACACACATCATACACACACACAATCACACAGACACACAATCACACACACAGACACACAATCACACACACAATCATATACACAGACACACAATCACACACACAGACACACAATCACACACACAATCATACACACACACACAATCACATACACATAATCATATACACACACAATCACACAGACACACAATCACACACAGACACAATCACACACACAGACACACAATCATACACACAGACATAATCATACACACACACAATCACATACACATAATCATATACACACACAATCACACAGACACACAATCACACACAGACACACAATCACACACAGACACACAATCACACACACAGACATACACACACAGACATACACACACAGACATACACACACACACACACACACACACACACACACGTAGTGGTCATGATGTGTGTCCCCTCACCTGAAAGCCGAGACCCGTGGCTTCTATCCACAGTTTGTAGAGAACACTTGCTGACCCCTCAGTGTGGACAGCAGAGAGGACTCTCATGGGGTTACGGCTCCGATGCCTGGGAACAGAGCACACAGCGCTGCTCATACCTGCTGCCCCTCTCATCCCCTGCCCTCCTCCTCTCCTCTCCTCTCCCCTTCCCTGTCCCTCTCATCCCCTGCCCTCCTCCTCTCCTCTCCTCTCTCCCTGCTGCCTCTCACCCCCTCCTCTGCTCCCTCTCACCCCCTCCTCTGCTCCCTCTCACCCTCCCTCCCCTGCTCCCTCTCCTCTCCCCCTCCCCTGCTCCCTCTCCCCCTCCCCTCCTCCCTCTCACCCCTCCCCTGCTCGCTCTCACCCCTCCCCTGCTCGCTCTCACCCCTCCCCTGCTCCCTCTCCCCCTTCCCTGCTCCCTCTCACCCCTCCCCTGCTCCCCCTCACCCCCTCTCCCCCTTTCCCCTGCTCCCTCTCCTCCCTTCTTCCCTGCTCCCTCTCACCCTCTCTCCCCTGCTCCCTCTCCTCTCCCCCTCCCCTGCTCGCTCTCACCCCTCCCCTGCTCCCTCTCCCCGCTCCCCTGCTGACCACCACTACTCAGCTCCTCTCTATAGAGAAGCATAAACCAGCTGTGTTCCCACAACACTCCATAAAAAAAGACGAGGGCCAGACTGCCGTCCCAGGGGCTCAGGCCAGTTCATGGGCTGCTCCACTGAGGTGAGCACAGCAGGCGTTGGTGCTTGGGTTTGGACCCCACTTCCCACACTCCACAGCCGGCCCTGGGCGAAGCTCATGGCTGTCTCACGCCTCAGTTTCTCCATCTGCAGAACAGCGATGCGGTCAGTACTGACCGCTCAGGATTAAGTCAAGCACTGCGCCCACCATGAAGAATGGAAGCCGCGGAGCACACGGAGCCCCCGGGCGCAGCCACACCCACACCGGTGGTTAAGGGTTAATTCAGAAGCGAGGCATGATGAGAACCTAGAAACGAAACACACGCGATACTATGCTGCAGCCGGAGCTACTCCAATGACTTCCGGAGTGTTCTGGGTACCAGTTTTTGGACCGCAGTGGCCAACATCCCCCGAGCATTGCTTGGGACATGAAAGCATCAGTCTTTCCCAGCAGAGGGAGGGATCCAGTCTGTTCTCATCCTTTTGGCCAGTTTCCAGCGTCTCAGGCCACACGGACCATGCATCTGTGGGTGCCCTGAGCCTCGCTCCCTCTGCGATGGGCATGGGACACAGTCTTGGGACGGAGAGACTGAGGCCAGTAGTGGATCTCCTCTGCAGGTGTCATCAGTGGGTCAGGTGTCATCAGCTTTGCGAGGAAGACCCTGCAGGGGACAGTCCCAACTGCCCCTGGCCCCTGTGGCCTCCCTGTCTCACCCCCTTCCCCTCTCACACCTCTCGCCTCTGCATGTGGCTGAGCGGGGTTGGGGGGTGGGGGAGGGGGAGGGGGCAGGGGGAGGCAGGATCTATCTGAGGATGAGGAGACAAGGCTGGCGGCCAGAGCAGCCTCCCGCGTGCCACTTGGCTTGGGAGGAGAAGGCATGACGGATGAGCCGCCAGCCCTGAGAGCCAGCTCTGAGCAGCAGCATACACTTCTGCCTAAGAGAGTTTTATACAACCAGGCACTCGCTCAGCAGGGCCGCTGTGTGTTTACTGACGTTTTTAAAAGCTGCTGCACGGCTCCCACCAGCCTGCAAAGCCACAATTAGCCGGGAGCCTAATTTATGAGCGTGAGCTGCGGTTGAGGGAGAGCTGGCGCTGTCCTGGCGGCCTGTGAGCCAGCGCACGAGCGGCTGGAGGCTGCTGGGAGCTCGTGGAGGGAGGCCGGGCTCCTGCAGCCATGGGGCCGGCTCTGGGCCTGGAGGGTATTCCTTAGGGCAGGGATGCTTCCTCCGCAAATCCTGAGTCAGTTCTCAGTATCTTTCCTAATTTGTAATCGAAGAAACTCTGACTCAGAGACACCAAGTTCCTTGGACGGGGACCACACAGCATATGAGACTTGGGCAGTCTGCTGTTGCAGTCCTGTCCAGGTTTGCCAGTCATGGCAGTGTAAGCATGGGGCAGCAGCAACTCACGCTCTCTGCACCGCGGCTTCCGTAGAAACTGGGCTCTTAGACAAAGCGGTGGGAAGAAGGCCTTGGCCACAATCTGCTGGGCTTAGACCTGGAAGGGACTGACTTCCAGCTCTGGAGAGCAGAGGTTGGAAGTGTCCTTTGGTTACTTGGGAGGTTCGGGGCGGGGTTGTGGTGGAGGGAGGTTGTGTGGGGTGGGGGACTCTGGCTTTGGTGGCATCTGGCCATCCCTGGTCCTCTGTGACCGTCTCCCAGCTCTGCCTGTCTCCACCAGTGTCTCCCTGAACTTGCGATCCTCTTCTGTCTCCTGTAAGGACACGTGGCACTTGGCAGGGTTGATACAGGACACTCTGATGTCAAGACACTTGATTATGGGCTGGAGAGCTGGCCCAGGTAGTAATGTGTTTGGCATACGCATGAGACTCGAGTTACATCCCTAGAACCCACGTTTAAGACAATTTGGGTTTCATGGTGGGTGCTCTCAATCCCAGAGGTGGAGAGCTAGAGACGGGGGTATCCTGGGCTCACTAGCCACCATGACAGTGTTCTGTAAACTCCATGTTCAGTGAGAGCGCCTGCCTTAGAAACTGAGGAGACTGACAGGGGAAGACACGTGTTTGACCTCCAGTCTTCACAGGCTCTGTTCTGGGTCTGCGTCTCTGGGTCTTGGGGCTAAAGACTTGCAGACGCCTGACAACCTGCAGGCACCTATACTGGGCCCCTCCCTGTGAGGACCAGTGAGGACATCAGATTGTACCACGTGAGGTGATGGCTGGGATGGGCAACTTGGCTCTCAGGAAGCTCCTAGATCCCCAAATGCTGTTGGAAGGCTGAGTGTGGAAATGTACCCCAGTTTCTGCTGTGGATTCCCCTAGGATGCTCTGGGGCAGAGGCCAGAGGTTCCCCCCCAACTCAGGTCAAAACATAATGGCCGTGAGCCCTCAGGACCTTAGGCGAGAGAGTCTCCTGCCTTCCTGTCTTTGCGTGTGGGTAGCAGGGTAGGGTGAACACAGATGGTCACGGAGGTCAAGTCTCTGGTTCTTAAAATAAGCCCTGTTTAGCTCTTAAGCTCACGGGACTTGGACAATGAGCTAGAAAGAGAGGGACAGAGTCTCTTCTATTCCACCCACCCAGTGGCAACCGTCTTTGGTGAGGGCTAAGGAATCTCATTCCATAGCCTGTGTTTAGGTTTTTTTTTGTTTTGTTTTGTTTTGTTTTGTTTTTTGAGATAGGCTTCACATAGCCCAGGTTGGCCTAGAGCTCACTAAGTGGCTGAGGGTGACCTTGAACTCCCGGTTTCCCATCTCTACCTTCCCAGTGCTGGGATCACGGGCATTCACCATGGCATCGCTACTCTTTTCCTCCACACGGGGTTCATGATCTTGCTTTCATTCCAAATCCTGCTTCCCCACTTGAGGAAAAGTCTTCACGAGCGCCATTTTTAATGGCCACATAATATGTCACAGGGTGAACGTGGGACTGTTTTCTTAGACTAATGGTTCTCATCTTATGGGTCGTGACCCCTTTGAGTACCAAATGACCCTTTCACCGGGGTCACCTAAGACCACCAGAAAACAGATTTTTAAGTTATGATTCATAACAGGATCAAAATTACAACTATGAAGTGGCGACGAAATAATTTTCTCTTTGGGGGTCACCACAACCTGAGGAAGTGTATTAAGGGGTCGCAGCGTTAATGCGAGGTGAGGACCGCTGCCTTATTTAGTACTGTTGGACATCACGGTCTTTTCCGGGATGGGGGCAGTGGTCAGCGCAGGCGTGAGGAGCGCATGGGAGTTAGAAGAGCCACTGCAGAGCTGGCACAGTGTGCCTGAAAATCTGCCTGAGCTGTGGGCGCAGCCACCTGCACAGCTGCACGCCCAGCGGGAGCTCCGTCCCTGCCGTCAGCCCTCCTTCCCGGCAGGCAGGCGACTTTATCTTCGTTTCTGATGGCTCCACAGCCGTCCAGCCCTGACACGTTCTCTTTGTGTCTCTCGATCTGGGAGCTTCTCTGTCAAGTAGCTAATGAACTGTAAACAGACACTCCAGTGTTCCCGGGGACCCTCGGAGGAGCTCTGGGAGGGAGGAGCTGGGCGCTGCTCCTGACTGGACCAACGCAGTGCACAACCAAGCTGTCTGTGGGAGGACCTTCCTGAGTCTCAGATTCCTTAGGCCGGGGCTTCGGATCCCTGCAGGGTTCCTGTCCTTCCAATCACAGAAGTCTCACACCAGAAAGCAGGATGCTGTGGATTCCTGACTGCCCCCCCTGTCTATACAGCAAGGCTCCTGGGTTTGGGTGGATGCTTACTTGATGAATTGTCAGACTATGCTGGGAAGCACTGACCCCGGCTGGGGCCCCCCACAAAGCTTAGCTCAGAAGCCCCCTCTCTAGGCAGAACCCGCTCCTCTGCACCCAGGTCCTCTGGGAAGGGAATTCTTGCCCCTTCACTGATGCTTTGCAGGACAGAGCTTCCTGCAGAGTACTCAGCCAGCTCCCCCATGCTTGCGAAATGGGCCTTTCATCTTCACTACTGCGTTAAGGGTGTGAGTGCGGAGGCCTGTTGGTGGGGCACCGGTAGGTACAGTGGCACCACACTGGCTCAGGAGGTGAGACCCAGGATGCCCGCCCCTTTCTGACCCACCTCCGGAGGGAGAGCATGAACCAGTGGGGATCAGGCTTGCTTCCCCACTCTACCGTGTGACGCTCGCTCGTTCAACAGCCACGCTGCTTCAGAGCAGCCCCTGGGGAAACCCCAGTCCACTCAGCATTCGGTCATCACCCCCACCCTGAGGGCCCTGACAACCACGGATCTTTTCTGTCTCCCTGGCTTTCCTCATTCTGGACATTTCACATAAGCGGAACCGCACAGCGCGTGGTCCCAGTGTCCAGCTTCAGCTTGCTCACCTGTGTTGTGCCATGTATCAGTGATGTAGTCCTTTTTCCTGTTGAATAATATTCCACTGTATGGCTAGTCTGCATCTTGTTTGTCCAGTTGGTGGAATCTTGTGTATGTGTGCATATATGTTTGCCTGTGTGTATGTGTATGTGTGTGCATGTGAATGCATGTATGTGTGCATGCATGCTCTTGCATGTTTGCATGCATGCATATATGCATATGTATGTTTAAGCATGCGTGCATATATGTGCACACATGTTTAAGCATGTGTGTATGCGCATGCATGTCCATGCATGTGTGTGTGCATGTATGTATATGCATGTGCATGATGTTTAAGCATGTGTGTGTATGTTTAAGCATGCATGCATGTATGCGCATGTATGTTTGAGCATGTGTGCATGTGTGTGCATGCATGTTCATGCATGGGTGTATTTATGTGTGTGCATATAGCGCATGTATGTTCATGCATATGTACAGGTATGTGTGTATTCATGTGTGTGTGTATGCATGACTGCTTGAGAGGCTTGAGACTCATGAACGTGAGAGAAGTACTCTGTCACCTAGCTGTATTCCAGACTGACACTGGGCTTTAAGCGCTTAGGGAATTTTGGCACTAATGCTGTTATGACTATCTATGTGCAGAGTATTTCTCGTCTTCCTCCCTCCTCCCCTTCTCTTCTTGCTCCTCCCTCTCCTGTTCTTCATTGCCTTCTTCTCTGGTTAGGGAGGAAAACCAGTTTGGCCTTTCAATTTTATTTATGTAGTTAGTTTTAATTTCTTGAGACAAGGTTGCATAGCTCAGGCTGGCTCCAGACTCACTATGTAGCCGTGGATGGACAACTTCAAGTTTCTGGCGTCCTTCCCGCCATCTCCCACGTTGGGGAGTCCCAGGTGTGTGCCACCGTGCCTAGTTTACATGGCCCTGTTGCTGGAACCCAGGGCTCCAAGACCTCTCCCCACCGAGCTACATCTCCAAGCTTTCCTCTTCTGCTTCTGTAAGATCTGACCTCATCAGACGGTGTCCTGCTCCACATCTGTGCTGCCGAAGAGACTGTTTTCTCAATCGGTCCAGGCGTGTTGTTTCTGTACAACTTCTATGAACACATTTCAGTGAGATAAGATGCAGGACACACGCTCCACCTTCCCCGCAGCTGTAGCAAGCCGATTCTAATCGGCTTCAGGAAAACCCTCACCTGCAGGCGCGCCTCCCAAGACGAGTTCCCGAGGCAGCTCCTTCACCCTTAACAAAATTCAATAATCCTGGTGGATTGTTTGACTGCATAATTTATTGCCTTTTAAGTGACTGTCCTCTCTCTTCGTGAGTGGTCCTGAGAGCCATGGGCATTGATGAAAGCTGTCCTGATCTCGGGGGATTCTGAAGCAGGAGCTGCCAGGCGGGGGACTTAGCGAGATCACAAGGCACGTGCGGCTCTTCACTCGGGGAATCTCAGAGATCGTCATAGCCAGCCAGATGGACTCTGTGCTGTATCTCCTCTTCAGGCAGGACAGGGAGACAGAGCAGAGATGACGGATTGCCAGAGGCTGTACAGCTGGCAGCTGGTGGGGCACAACAGGGCTGACCCAGAGGCCACCCTGCTAACGGAGGGTGGGGCAGCGCTTCTGCTGGGAGGAGGAACCGTCCTGTTTGTTTTGTAGACTGGAGAGTGGGAAGCCAGAGAGCCTGCTGGGGAATCCAGTGCAAGGAAAGGGGGTGAGGGGGACCCCCAGCAGCAGGAAGGAAGAGAGGAGCTCGGAAGAGAGGAGGGAACTGAGGTCAGGGCCAGGTGGCTGGGGGTCGGGTGGGCACAGGAGACAGGGCTTGGGGAGTGGTGCAGGGGGTGCTTCAAGAATAAATGATGCTGATCTGTGGGGTCAGTGGGGACTCAAGGCCGAGGCCAGTGGTGTGGAACAGCTCAGGGGACTGAGGTAGACTTGGGTAGGGCGCAGAGCGTGCTTGGGGAAAGCATGCTTAAAGAGCATCTGGGTCACTCAGTGAAGGGCGGAGGAGTGTTCGGAGAAGACTTTCAGTGCTTTAACCTCCCGCCAAGCCGACCAGATAGCAAGGCTGGCGCCCGTAAGTGTAGCCCGTGTGCTGTATCACGCCTCCCTGGGCGAAAGTTGACCATCTGACCATGGAGGGATGAACCAACGGTTAGGGTCCTGGATGGAAGGAGAGCTCCAGCCTGGGACTGCTGGGCTCGTCTGCAGAACTTTGTAAGGCAAACTGATTTTCAAAATATAATGAATGAATGAATATGTTTCCCCTTAGTACTGGGTTCCATGTGGACCAAGGCTGGAAAACCCTTTGTCTCACCTCTTATACCTCAGAGGCAGCGCAACTCCCTGGGCTAACGGTTTGAAGACTGTTTCTAGGAGAATGGGGAGCAAATCCCTGCCTGTCGCTGTCCTAGAAAGTTACTCCGTACTGAAGATGTCGTGCCCGTCTTCCCAGGGCACCGATATCCCCAGCTCTTTTACTCCAGGCCAGGATAAGGTTAGCTGCCGTTCTGCTCTGTGGAGGACCCCTGTCACACGTCAAGAAGAGCTCACAAGGCAGAAGGGACGGGGCTCCATCTCGAGCTCACACACTGCTGGGGAACTTGGTGGGGTGATCGCTAGAGGGCCCCCTTCTGTCCCGCTAAGGAGTAGTTTCTTTGTCGTGTCTGTTGGTCACGCTGCCCATTCCTCTGACGAAGGTGTCATGATTAGGGGTGGACACGTGGCTCAGGTGGGCCCTAAGACTGGGAGAGCAGTGTTCTTCAGAAGTGAGTCTGGCCTGCCTGCGATCCTCTGGGATGACCATGGCCGGGTGATGCACAGCAGATATGTGGGCCTGAAAGCCGGACAGACAGATGTGTCTGCACACTGTCTGACCCTCCAGGTAGTATTTTGCCTGGAAACAGACACAGTGATATTTCTTTCTTTCCTTCCTTCCTTCCTTCCTTCCTTCCTTCCTTCCTTCCTTCCTTCTTTCCTTCCTTTCTTCCTTTCTCTAAGACAGGGTCTCTCTGTAGCTCTGACTGTCCTTGAACCATGTCCACTGCACAATAATTTTTAGCCATTGAGCAGGAAGCAGAGATGACTGCCACCAAGCCACCCTGAAGAGAGGAAGCACATCACCATCCAGGGGAGAAATGACACAGGGAGGGCTTAGGGGAGGCCTCATCCACGGGGTATGACCACCCCATGCCTTCCTCTTTCCGATGTGATTTTATGTCCCAGTTGGGGCTGGGGCGGTGACTCAGCTGGTAAAGTGTTTGCCTTGCAAACACAAGAACTTGAGTTTGATCCTTAGAAACTATGTTTTTTTTTTTTTTTTTTTTTTTTGGTGTTTCGAGACAGGGTTTCTCTGTGTAGCCTTGGCTATCCTGGAACTCACTCTGTAGACCAGGCTGGCCTCGAACTCAGAAATCCGCCTGCCTCTGCCTCCCAAGTGCTGGGATTACAGGCGTGCGCCACCACCGCCCGGCCTAGAAACTATGTTTTTTTAAAAAAAAATCTGGGTACTTGAAAATCCCAGTAGTGGGAAGGCAGAAACGTGAGAGTCCCTGGGAGTTTGGCTAGTTAGCCCAGTCCCAGGGTGGTAAGAGACCCTGCCTTAAAGAAAAAAGGAAAAGGTTTGGGGGAGATGAACGACTCCTAAGTAATGATACCACTGGTTGTCCCTGACCTACATTCCACATTCTCATTTGTTCACTCTCTCTCTCTCTCTCTCTCTCTCTCTCTCTCTCTCTCTCTCTCTCTCACACACACACACACACACACACACACATACATACACACATACATACATACATACATACACACACATACACACATACATACATACATACATACATACATACATACAAAATGTAAATGAGACCATTAATACAACCCAATTACAGTACAAGACACATAACAAACTCTGGGGCGGGGGTGGGGGGGGAGGGAAGCCGGGCGTGGTGGTGCACGCCTGTAATCCCAGCACTTGGGAGGCAGTGGCAGGTGAATTTCTGAGTTCGAGGCCAGCCTGGTCTACAGAGTGAGTTCCAGAACAGCCAGGACTACACAGAGAAACCCTGTCTTGAAAAGCAAAAAACAAAACAAAACAAAACAAAAACAACAACAACAAAAAACCTCTAGGGGACGGGGTCCTGGGTGACCTGGGCTCTTCTGGTCACCAAGATCCATGCCTTGCCAGTTCAGAGATGGAGACCCCAGTGCCTGCAGCCCAGCACCGACTCTGCCCCCTCTAGCACAGCTCGGGGAAGGACTGAACCAGTAAGATGGTCTGCGGGGGATTTATGTATTTGGGCAAGTGCTAATTCCCAGAGCAAACATCATCCTTCCAGACCCAGGAGCCTGGCGGGGAGCACATTCGGAGTGAGTGCTCTCAGGCAAAGCCCACGTGTCCTCCTCCTCTTCCCCATGCTAATGAGCAGAGACAACAATTACAGAGGAGGGGCCTGCGTGAGGAGCTCTGACAGTGGCCTCGAAAGAAACTGCTATGCCCGGGGCAGGGACAGCTTCCCAGCCCTGTCACGCCTGCTGGTGATGGCCAGGACTTTGCAGGCCAGCCAGGACCTGAGAAGGATTGGGAGGGGTTGGGAGGAGGGAAGAGGACATCTGGAGAGTGAGCCGGGGAGACGGCAGAGCCCTCCACTTCAGTGTGTCTGGGCAAGCCATAATGGACCCTCATTCAGCACCCTGTAGCTGAAGCAGCAGAAATCTGGGGAACACTCTTGTGTGGCCTCCAGGACTCATTGTCCCCGCCCGTGAAACTGTTCTAGAAAACCCGTGTTAGTTATTTTTCTTGTCTCTGCGGCCTTGCCTCTGACAAGGATGGAGGTTGGTATTTGGGTTCTCATTAAAGCTACAGTCCACTCTGAGGGGGGAGATGTAGCCGTGGGAGCGGCTGGCGGTCATGGCAGGTAAACCGTGAGACAGCTCGCTCGCATCTTGGCGGACCAGGAAGCAGAGCCAGGGCACAAAGTGGGACCTGGCTGTTAACCTCAAGGCCCAGCCCAGAGATACGCTTCTACGTTATCCGCTTCTATGTTAAACGTAGACATTTTACATCCAATCTGCGATAGTGATTGATACGGCCTATACTTGAGAGTTTTAGAACCCCAAATGACACATGGGTGTGAAAGCCAGTTATAGGCCGAACGTAGGGTCAGGAGCCATTTATGGACTTACAGATGCTGCCGCCGGAGGGTCACAAGGTCCAAACGAGTCCCTTGTTTTATAGTTGGCACGTGTGGTTTTCCAGTCTTGTAGCTGCCAAGTGGTACCCATGGTCTATTTTGTATGTGTTTATGTGTGTGCATGCATGTAGCTGTGTGTGCATGCATGCGGCTCTGTGTGTATACATGTAGCTGTGTGTGCATGCATGTGGCTCTGTGTGTATACATGTAGCTGTGTGTGCATGCATGTGGCTCTGTGTGTATTCATGTAGCTGTGTGTGCATGTGGAGGGTAGTGTTTTTCACATTTAAAAAAAGATTCAAAAAAATTTTTTTACGAATGCCTTGTCTGTATATGTGTGTAGGTGCACGAGTGTGCGCATGAGTGTGTGGTTGGTGTGAATGGATGTCACACGTGTGGGACATCTATAAAGGACGGAAGAGGGAGTGAGATTCTCTGTAGCTGGAGTTTCAGATGGCTGCAAGCCACCTGAGTGAACGTTGGGGACTGAACTCGGGTCCTTCGCAAGGACAGCGAGTACTCAAACCCCGAGCCAGCTCCCCGGCCTCCTCACCTTGTTCTGTTAGGCAGGGTTTCTCACTGACCTGTGACTCTCCAGGCTACACTGGCCAGCCAGCAGGTGGCAGGGGTCTGCGTGCCTTTGCTTCTCCGATGATGGTGGGATTGCACGCACACGGTTAAGCTTTTCCATGGAGGCCTACGGATTGAAGTCAGGCTCCTGTGCTGGTGCAGCACACACCTTACAGACTGAGTGTCTCCCTCCCACCCATGTGGTGAATACATGTCCTCACTTTTGTTCATAACTGGTAGGTAGCGTGTGGTCTCCCAACTGTGTCCTTCCCCAAGCCTCGAGCAGGCTAAATAGGCTTACATGTTTTCCACAGTTGGTCTTCGGTGGACCTAGGTGGAGTCTTCTGCCTTGCGGGTACCTGCAGTTTCCTGCTGAGCTTGCTTTGCAACATAATCCAGCTGAAACTAAGGATGGGTCTGGGGGCTCTCCCTATGGAAATACAGTGCCAAAGGTCCAGCTTTGAGCCTTGGTTCCTCCCCCTCCCTTTCAGGTAACCCAGTTCTCCTTGGCCGCTGGACAGCCACACCCAACACCCCAACTCACGCTTCCCACTGGCTTTGGGGAGGCACTCTCCTCAGAGAAAGAATCCTGAGGAGAGACGCAAAGGCTCTGCCTGCCCCTCCTTCCCCACGTGGCCTGCAAGCCCGCCACATCCCAGCCCGCGTGCCCAGCCCCAGTTCCTCCATGCCTTCCCGTCATCCTGCCCACTCCCAGTAACCGCCTTCCTGAACTCCGCTTACACTGCATTTGTGACCACCTCGGCCCCTTCTCGGCGGCTGTAGCCTTCTCTCTGGGTGCATTTTGGCCAGGTTTCCGCACGCCTGGCTCTGCTCATTGATTAGATCTCAGGCATCACCTGATCGCAGTTGTCTCTGGTTATCCAGTGACTCCTACCCAAGACACTTATGTTTTTAGTTTCCACACACTGAAACGATTCCAGCTTCTGCTTATGTTCATGTTTCCACCCTTCCTGGAAGGTAAGCTTCTTGAGAGTAGGAGAGCTCATTGGTCAGCTGGTGTAGTCCAGTGCCGGGCACACAGTAGGCTTTCAATAAGAGTTCAATGTGTTGAGCCTGGAGGGGTTCTTCAGTGGTTAAGAGCCCTGGCTGCTCTTCCAGGAGACTCAGGGTCAATTCCCAGCACCCACACACGGCAGCTAATAACCATCTGGAACTCTAGTTCCAGGGGTTCTAAAACCCTCTTCTGTCCTCTGTGGGCACTAAACACACGAGGTACACATACACACACACAGGCAAAAGACACGTACACATAAAATAAAAATAAATATTTAAAATTTGGTTAAGAGATCAGTGTGTGCATTGATAGTTTGTGTGTGTGCATGTGTGTGTACACCTGTATGTGTTCATGTGCATTGTGTATGTGCAAGCATGTATACCTGCACTGTGTGTATGTGTGTGTGCATGCATGTGTGCACCTGTATGTGTTCATGTGCATTGTATTTGTGCAAACATGTATACCTGCACTGTGTGTGTATGTGTGTGTGTATGTATGTGTGCACCTGTATGTATTCATGGGCATTGTGTTTGTACAAGCATGTATACCTGCACTGTGTGTATATATGTGTGTGTGCATGTGTGCACCTGTATGTGTTCATGTGCATTGTGCTTGTACAAGCATGTATACCTGCACTGTGTGTGTATGTGTGTGCACCTATATGTGTTCATGTGCATTGTGTATGTCCAAGCATGTATACATGCACTGTGTGTGTATGTGTGTGTGCATGTGTGTGTGCACGCATGTGTACACCTGTATGTGTTCATATGCATTGTGTTTGTGCAAGCACGTATACCTGCACTGTGTGTGTATGTGTGGTTGCATGCATCTGTGCACCTGCATGTGTTCATGGGCATTGTGTTTGTGCAAGCATGTATACCCGCATTGTGTGTGTGTGTTTGTGCGTGTGCATCATCAGAATCCAGAAGAGGGTCTTGGATTCCCTGGAACTGGAGTTACAGGAGGTTCTGAGCTGTGGGATGTGTGTGCTGGGAACTGCACTCAGGTTCTCAGCAAGATCATTACATATGTGCTCTTAACCACGGAGCCATCTCTTCAGCCCACTATCATTTTTTTTTCAAGACAGGGTTTATCTGTGTAGTCCTGGCTGTCCTGGAACTCACTCTGTAGACCAGGCTGGCCTCGAACTCAGAAATCCGCCTGCCTCTGCCTCCCAAGTGCTGGGATTACAGGCGTGCACCACCACGCCCGGCTCTACTGTCAAATTTTAAAGTTAAGTTCTAAAACAGCATCTCCTTTCACTCTCCCGCAAAGTATTCCTGAGTGTGGAAGCAATGTGACCCCTAAGGGTCCTGTTCTTTTTGCATGTAGTATGGAAGTCCCAGCAACCAGGAACACAATTTACCAGAGCATTTCCTGACAGGCAGGAGCCTCGGGAGAGAACCCAATTGGAGGAAGAAGATGGCCGTGGGAGGTAGATTTGGGTGTTTTCCAAGACGATCTTCTCATTACATATACATTTTCAACACTGTCAGAGTTTAATTTGTTATGAAAAGCTGGAAACAGCAGCGCCCACGTGTAAATAGCAAACAGAGGGAAGATTGCTCTCTGCAAATTTGACCTGGCCAGTTTCCACAGCCAGTTAATGGTCGGGGCCGCTGTCCACGGTGCTGAACAATCGTGCCCATGGGCGTCCCAAGACGACCTCTGTCCGACGTGCTGAAACGCCCCGTTCCATTTCCTCCTGTGCCTGGCCCTTGCCCTGGTCACTGTGAGGTCACGCCCAGCTCCGCTTCCTTCCTTCGATCCTACACTCAGTTCTGGGATGTCGTGTTCACTGTTCATTTTTTTTGTCACTGTAAGCACTTTTGCGTGTGATAAGCACACATTCGTGCCATCGCCGATAGACAGTGGGGTTGTCTCTAGTTTGAGCCATTTGGAAGAGAATTAATGTGTTTGTGCATTTGTGTTTGGATGAGAAAAACACACAGATGTGCCAGATACATATTCAGGACTGGGATGGCTGGGTCATGGCACAGACATTTGTTTTCAAACTGGTCACATTGATTTACAGTCATTAAAAAATTAATCCGCCCTCCCTGACTTTGCCATATATTTATATATATCCTGACCAGGAGAAACAATGTTCTGAAGTCTCCGTCTGGATAATTGTGGCCTGAGAGTTTTCTGGGGCACTTTACTGATCAATATCGATTACATGACTTCCCTGCTAACCTCTGCCTGCAACAGAGATGTTCTCCACCACGCTCTTCCTTCTTCTCTGTCACTGACATGACCTGGTCTGCCATGGAATCCAAATGAGATGATAAGCACCTCGCAGTGAATGACCTTCTTCTTGTCTTCCACACCCTGGGCTAGAACTTGGCTGAGAGAAGGATCCAGCCAATCGAGGCTTGGTCTCCACCCCCACAGCCACCTGAACATTCAAAGGACAACTTAAAATCTGCAGGGAGCGTCATTCTCCAAATACAAGGTGGTCACAAAGGCAGACAGAAGAGCAAACGTTCTTACTTCTGTTTTCAGTTCTCTCCAAGTCTTATGAGATCCATGGGCGATATATCGACTGCTGTTGCATTGTGTTTAGGAAAGTGTGTGTGTGTGTGTGTGTGTGTGTGTGTGTGTGCATTCACACATCCATTTGTGTGCACACAAGGACACTGAGCATCTCATTCTATCAGTTTCCATCTTCCTCCCTTGAGATAAAGTTTGTCACTGAGCCTGGATTTTGGCGGTCAGCCATCAAGTCCGGTGTTCCTCCTGTCTCCACTCCCGACCCCACCAGCACTTGGGTGACTCGTGTGCACGAGGCCACGCCCAGCTTCTGAGCCTTGTTCTCATGCTTGCAAGTGCTCTTACTAAGCCAGTACCCAGCCTCTGAGTTTAGGGGAGTCTAAGGCACAAGCTGTATCTGTGCCATGGCGCAATAATTGCAAGGACGCGTGTGGCACATTTCATATGCAGCACTGATCCATCCATCCATGATGGTCCCCTCCCCCCTTATCCTGACGACTATATATTCTGACTCTGGAGTCATGAGGTTTTCAACCCTGTAGTTACTTTCCTGTGAAAACGAATCTGTCCGCGCGTGTGTGTGTGTGTGTGTGTGTGTGTGTGTGTGTGTGTTCATAGGTCTCTGTATGTGCATATGTCTGTGTGCTATGTCTATATCAGTGGTCCTCAACCTTGGTTGCATTTCCCACAGAGGTTGCATATCACCTACTTATATTGCTATTTGTATCAGTATCAAAATTATAGCTCTGAAGTGGCAATGAAATAATTTTTATAGTCGGAGGTCACCACAACATCAAGAACTGTATTAAAGGGTCACAACACTAGGAAGGTTGAGAAGTACTTATCTCTGTTGTTGTGTCCATAGGTGCGTCTATCTGTATACATGTGTGTCTGTCCATATATGTGCCTGTGCTCATCTGTGTCTGTCTGCTGTCTCTGCTGCTGTGTCTCCCAGCCTCTGCGTGTCTCATGTCTCTCTCCCTTTCTCTTCTCGCTCCTTTTTCTCACTGGGTTTCTGGCTCCCCTCCCCCCTTCCTTTCCTCTGACCTCCTTTCTCCCTCTCTGCTGCTTCTCCTCCCACTCCCCTGCCCTCACTTACTCTTTGGAGAAAAGATCTCTGAACTCAAAATATCTGAAGGGCTAGTGCAGACTAAAGCGAAGCTCCCGGGTTCTCTTGAGATGGCGCAGAAGACGCTCACGGACCCTTCGGCAGGCGCCGTGGAGACAGTCGATGTTCTGTGCTGTGCGATGTTGACCCAGGGCTGGCTCAGCAGTGTTCTCTGCACTCTGCCTTTCTTAGGCGACACCCATGAAGCTCTCGGATGGACTGAGGTGAGAGTTAAAGGACTTAGGACTTGAGGTACAGCACAGCTAAGGGCGGGCAAGGCGGAGAGGGAGTCACGGTAGGATGCAGGCCACGCCTGCACGTGGATTCTCTACGCTGGAGGGTCCCGTGGATTCTCCGCCCGTCTTGGAATGCTCTGAATCTGGGTTTGGAAACACTGTCTCAAGGGTGTTTAACTTTCCTATCAGCCATCCAGGTTACCCGCAGGTCATACAGGAAATGCTCTCAAATCTGCTGCCACTGCAGGAGTCTCTGTGGCCTGGCTGGCCCCATGGGCCCAAGGACGGTCGCTGTCAGCACTTTCCCTCTCTGCGAGGATCAATAGGGCCCTTGGCTGTGACCTCGAGTTCAATTATGGCTTCAATTATGGAATAAAGAGGCTGTTATCACACACCTACCTCTTATTAGAAACACCATGCTGGGGGCTGGAGGAGACTGGTCCTGAGGGAAATCATTAGCCCACTAATTTGAAATCAATTTAAAGTGCATTTGCTTAATGATATGAGCATTGTGAATTATCTATAAATTGTTAATTTAGTTGAATGTCGCACCAGATTTTCATTTCATAAATTGGGTTTTGGGGGTTGGCCCACGTGAGCGTGGGTGTCTCGCCGCTCCCCTGGCTCTTCTCTGACACGAAGCTTGGCCATCTTTCTTGTGCTTTTGAACTTGTGACCCGCAGCTACTCGAGAGTGTTTGAAATAATTAGGGCAGGAAAGTGATTCTGGCGAGTGCCCCTGCCTCCAGACTAGTGGCAGCTCGGCCAGGAGGGTAGAGTAGAGCAGGGCCGACCCGCCTCTCAGCTGCCTCCGCCTGCTTCAGAGTGGCAGGCGTGGTGCTCTACTCACTAGGGGTCACTGCCTCTGTCTGGACCGGGAGGCAGGAGCATTGCCTGCGAAGCAGATTCCTGCGGCGAGGGAGCTCAGACTGGCTGATGGCCTGTGGGTTTTTCCACAGCAGCCGTCATAGGGATGAGGCTGTTGCTGTCAGAGGAGGCTTTCTTCCCGTGGACTGGGCACCTGCGGATGGAAGGTAACATCAGGTGGGCCCCTGTGGGCAGACAGGGACCTCGATGCCAAGCCGGCTGGAATTCATTAGTCTCTGAATTTCTGCTCCACGCCAACACTGTTCTGGAAATTACAGTTAGAGTTTGCATAAAGATTTTTGCTTCAAAGAAAAATACTGACCCCAACAAATCACTGCGCCGTGGCGTCTGGGCCACACGCCCTACTGAGACCTGACGGCAACAACACGGTGTGGGGTGCATCCTTCCCCTCTTCAACAGATGAGGCCCCGGGAGTGGTTGACTGTGAGCCACAGGGTGCCTTCATCTCTCTCACAGAATCTGAGTCCACAATCTATCGGGGCAGCGGAGGGAGGACTCTTCAGCAGCTTTGGGAGGACGGATAGAGAGCCTCCCTTCCCTGGTGTCTGACTCCACAGACCTCACTTCCTGGTCCATCCCGCACTTCCGGGACTTGGCGCCAGGCCTGGGTCAGACGCAAGCATCCCTTCTGTAGCAGAAAGAACGCTGGTGTTTTGGTCGTGTAGCTGCCCTACCAATGCACCCAAAGTGGACATGTAAAGATCTTACAGACAGGAAAGCAAGATGGCAGCACCATGGACTGGTGAAGCCTGAGGACCTCATCCTCGATTCTCCCCAGATTTGGGTGCTTTGTAGTCTATAGGTGTCCTTTGACATGAAGATTCACAGCTCTGGTCCTCAACCTTACCTGCAATTGTGTCTCTGTACGGCCACATTTATCTATGTGTGTCTATACTCAGATTCCCTCTTCAAACAGCCCCCTCTCTGTGTGTGAGGGTGCGCATGCGCGTGCGTGTGCGTGTGCATACATTGGTATGTGTGCCACAGTGCCTTTGTGGTCAGAGGACAGCCTCTGTCCTTGGGCCTCTCCTTCCGTCTTGCTCCGTTTTTTCTTCACCGTGGATGCTGGGCTAGCTACCCCATGAGTGCCTGTAGCTTTTTCTGTCCCTGTCTTGTCTTCCTATAGAGCATTAGACTTGCAGACTCCCGACAACACGGGGTCTGGGAATCTGAACCCAGGTTCTCACACTTGCGGTATCACTGAGCCGCCACGCCCGGCCCCAGATGGCAGTTGAGAGGGCATCAGCTGAATTCTTTTTCTGCCATCACAACATCACACAGGATGGAGCTTCAACAACAGACACCGTGACAGGGTGCTGGCAGGGCTGGTCCTGCCGAGGCCCCTCTGCTCTGCCTACAGATGGCACCGTCACCCTGTGTCCTCCGTGGTCAGCCCTGCACACTTTGCCCGCTCTTGATATCTGCACACGAGTGTCTTCTTACCTGCAGGACAGCAGCCAGGCTGAGTCAGGGGCCCATGTGTCAGGTGCGTTCCATTTTACCCCCTCACTGAAGGTCCCATCTCCAAGGAAGTCGCATATGAGCATCCAGGATTAGGGCTTAAGTGTGTGCATTCTGGGCTGGGCTGGAGCACAGTTCAGGCCACAGCACCAGTTATACTTGATTAGAAGCAGAGTCCACGCTAATGACCTCACTTTCAGTTGGTTCAATCTGGAAGAAGCCGGCTTCTAAACAAGGCCACGTACTAATAGACCAGAGGTCAGGATTTCAAAATATCATTTTTTGGGGTGTGGGGGGTGTTCAGGTCATAAAGGGTAATCTGTGTGTACTTTCCCATACTCTCTGGGAACCTGGCATTGTGGACAAGCCCGAGCTGCTGGATGCTGGATGACCCATGACCTTGTGACCTATTTTTCAGTTCAAAACCAGCCAACCCTCCAAACCCCCAAAATAAAGTGACCCATCTAGCCTGTAGCTTAATACAGATTTATGAAAGAGCCCCACTAGGGTAACAAAACCACCTAGAGGGGCCCAGAAGAGCCTAACTTACTATGGAGTACTAGAATCATGAGATAAACATGACTTTTTGTAAAGATTATTTGTTGTGGAGAACCCTGGGCTTGTATTTTGATGCTAATTCCACTCCTTGGAGGGGGCGCAGATGAGATGTTAATCATGTATACAAGTGCCTTGGGAACCTTCTCCCCACCTTAACTTTTCAAATAAAGGCTTGAGCCAATGACTGGGCAGGAGGAAGGGGGAGGAGCTGAGGGTTTGGGGGAGGAGGAAAGGATCAACGAGGGAAGGGGGAGGAGCTACAGAGGATCAATGGAGAGGCTGCAGAGAGACAAGCTCGTGGCCTGGAGAAACCGCAGGTTCTATGGGATAATATAGATGGGAATAGAGTAGTGTGGGGGGAGATCTGCCCAATCTAGGCTTGTAGCTTGTATTGTTACTGACTGAGTTGAGATTTCTTTTACTGGGGAATTGGGTTGGAACCACATAGCAACATTTATTTTTATTGTTTTTAAGTGTGTGTGTGTGTGTGTGTGTGTGTGTGTGTGTGTGAGTGAGAGAGAGAGAGAGAGAGAGAGAGAGAGAGAGAATAAGCTTTTTTGTATGTGCATGTGTGTGCAGTGCCCTTAGAGGCCAGAAGGTGTCGAGTCCCCAGGAACTGAAGTCATTGATGGTAGTGAATTGGTTAACATGGGTACTGGGAGTCAAACTTGTGTCCTTTGGGAAGAGCCGCAAGTGATTTTAACTGCGAAGCCATCTCTTTAGCCCAGGGTAGTTGTTTTAAGCCAGTAGACATTGAAGTGGTTTGTCAGGCACCAAGACAGAGCAGATGCACGCATCTCAGAGACAAAGGGGCGTGTTCAAGGTCAGAGCACTGAAGCCAGGAGCCGAAGGGTTGGGCCACCAGGATCTGGCAGTGTTTAAACGTTCTTGAGCCTTCCAGTAGTCAAAGCAAGAAGCTGGGCATGGTGATGCAAGCCCTTAACGCCAGCACGCAGGAGCTGGGGGGAGGGGATGGTCAGAAGTTCATGGTTGTTCTTAGATACATCGGCAGTTTGAAGCTCACCTGGTGATATAGAGCTTCTACTTAAAAAAAAAAAAGGGTAGAGGGTGGTGGGAGGGTTGGGGAAAGACACCATGATACCTTCTACCCCCGAACCTCGTCCTGTTCCTGTGGTGGTTTGAACAGGCCCATAGCCTCAGGTATTTGAATGCTTGGTCCCTGGCTAGCAGGCGATTCAGGAAGGATTAGGAGGTGTGGCCTTGCTGAAGGAGTTGTGTCACTGGAGTGGGTTTTGAGGTTTCTAAAGTTCACGCCAGACTTAGCCTCGTTTTCTTTGCTTCCTGTTCGAGGGTCCGATGGAAGCTGTCAGCCACTGCTCCAAGAACACATTACACAAGAGCTTAGATATTCATCCGTTGCCTGCACATAGCACCCCCCCCACCCCATCCAGTGGGGGTAGACAGCCAAGTAGCAGGCCATTAGGAACGTCGTGAGGGAAAGGCATGTGCTATGTGGTGACTAGTCCACACTTGGGGTCCCCACAAGGGCTTCTGAGGGGAAAGCCAACTCCTTCGGGGTGAGAAGGCACTACAGGGTGCAGTATGTTCAAAATGAGGACAGCTGTGCAAAGGCGGGGTGGGGGGGTGGGGGGGTGGGGGGTGGGGGGGTGGGGTTGTAGCACCGCATATGTCAGGGGCGGAGTTTGGTTACAGAGGCCTGAGAGCCAAAGGAGAGGGTGTGGCTTCAGATGATAACGGGGGTGGGGGGGGATGATCCCTGAGAGCCTGTGGAGCTCCGAGGAACCCCCAGCTTAGCTCTAGAGGCTCCGGGCAGTTGCTCCAGTCAGTTATTGCTGCCATGCTGCTGCATAACAAGGATCCCCGGACACGGGGTCTCCCAATACTAACCGTTTACCGCCAGCGGGGAGTCTGATCTATGCTTGATCACGGTTTGGCTGCAGGCCAGACCTGGGGTCAGGCTGGTCCCACAGGCTCCTCAGCTTCCTGGAGCCAGTAAGGTTGGGGACTGACTATGTCCTTTAACTCAGAGAGACAGAAAGACAGAGCCCCAGCCGTATTTCGAGGCTTCACTGTTTCCTGCTTACCGTATCCCACTGGATATCACGGGTCCCACAGGCAGGCTTAGGACAAGAAAGCGTATTCCACCCCAGTAAGAGGGACAGCTGGGGGGAGGGCAGCCCCTGCTTATTAAGGAGCTTTGGAATGCATATCCATCTACTCAGGGTTGGGAGAGACCTGATAAGGGAGGGTGGCATGACAGGTGTTTCCGTGGCCACCGCTTGGGCAAACATCATCTTCTTGAGACACAAAGGCCACGCTCAGTGGGTATTATTCTATTTAACGGCTGAGCGAGCAGGTAAAGAGAGAATGTGCGGCTTGCTTGGACACAAGGCCAGCAGAGGCAGAACGAGGGGGACACTGTGAGAACACGCAGGGGCCGTGAGCCCAGCTGGCCTGCTCCCCAGGGCTGCCCGGTCGTCTACACCTGGGCCAGCGGTTGTATCAGGCCGCCATCTTTGGCCACTCCAGCCTCTCTAGCTCCAGCTCTGACCCTGCTTGGGGAGATGGCAGGAGACTGGGCATTGCTTCTTGCAGCTCCTGGGAGGGTGTCAGATCTTACAAATGTCGGCTCACGTTTGGTAAGGCCTTTCAGAGGGACTCCTTTTCTCCTTCCTCCTGCGGCTGGAGTGAGTTCCCCAAGAAGCCACCCCCTCTCTTTACAAGAAAATCATCTCCATGATCGATCCCTGCAGTCAGAACACCTGAGCGCACAGAGATTTATGGTGAGAGGTTTCTCCCACGGCTGCCTGCCTCCGAGTCGCATCCCCATCCGGGCACACACGGCTAACCACTGTCGCGGTTTCTCCTGGTACTGCTCTCCAGGATTATTAAATGCATGTGCAGACAAAAATGAGCACAGGCTTGCCCCTGCTTGGGTAGTTTTCAAACACATAAGCTGCATAGCTTTACAATCTCTCTCTCTCTCTCTCTCTCTCTCTCTCTCTCTCTCTCTCTCTCTCTCTCTCGTTTGATCTTCGTTAGTGATTTTTCCATCCCCCCCTCCGAAGAAGCACCCTCCTTCATTTTTAGCCACAGAGCACAGACCTATGTAGCGCACCTGCCCTGTTCCGGGCCTGACGGACACGTGGGTCTCTGGTTCTCGGGTAAGCCAGACCAGCCTTCAATGCGCACGTTCTGCACCCTGCCAGGGTTAAGCTTACCCTTCAGTTTGCACGGCAGGGGTGCTGAGTCCAAAGGGAGGCGTGGCTATAATTCTGCTACTGACCAACTGTCCTGCACGGCTGAGCAGGCCACACACTCCAACGATACCTGAGAACCCGCTTTCCCCTTAGCCTCCCCACCAAACTTTTCAATCTACCACCCAGAGAGAGAGAGAGTGGCCTCTGTTTGGAAGAGCACGCTACTGCATCCCCCCCGCTCTCCCTAGGACAAAGCGCAGCATCCTTTAGCAGATGTGGAGGTGGGCGTGGTTCTGTCCATCTCATAGCCGTGGCCAGCTAGGGAGGCTGGAAACACGCCTCTGGCTGCAGCTTTTTAAATAGAACACGACAAAGACATTTTCTTGAGGTGCACTGGGGATTTTCAATGGGGCAGAGGCACCCCTTAAAAGCAGAGTAGGTACCCCTCAGAAGCAGCTGCCATGGACATCTGGTCTCAGTGGAGAAGCGGGGCCATGGAGTCTTTCGTTGGCCAAAGGGCTTTCATTCACTCAGGCCCCACTCGTGACCTTGGCCCCTCCCCCACACAGAGGACTGTCACCTTGGCATGTGGACGCCTGCCCGTCCTGGGGTCCCCGGGCTGGTTGCTGAGCTCCAGTGAACAGAGATCTCATTAAGCTCAGCGAGGCTCATTAGGACTGCAGCCCACATCGGCGGCGTCAAAGGAAGGTCACGCTTCTATTCATGGGAGTCGGCGCCTTTGGGATCTGGCGGTGCCAACGGTCACGAGGAAGATGGAGGGGATCAACGTGGCAGACAGCTGTGTGGCCCAAGTTCCCTAGGGCACCCAAACTGTCACCACCCCATTTCCCCAGGCCTGTCCCCGCCCTGGGAGAGGCCCAGGTGGGAACTCAATCTATCAGCAGCCGCCACACGGGGCCAGCCAGGGAAGCGGGGCTGAGAAGATACAAACTGGGCCTTAAGGACGCCATCCTTGTAGGAGAGAGGAAGATGGCCAGAGGCCAGTGTGCACATCCGCTTGCCCTCTCTGGTAGCCAGACTCATCATCTGCCAACTGGGGGCTTGCGGGAGTCGCCCACGGGTCACAGAGTTGCGTGCAAGCTAGTGAGCCTGAGTCCCTCTCCTCCATCCTCGGCCCTCCTACGTCCCCACAGCTCTCTGCAAAGGCAGAACTCTGCCCTTAAAAGTAAACGGGCCAGGCGGAGATCTCCCAGAGTCGACAAGCGTCCTGCGGACAGCATGCAAATGACCCAGCTCTGCAGTAAACTGAGTTATTGGGAAGATCTCGGCCCAAGAGCTTGCAGACACCCATCTTTCTTTCTTGAGGTACACTGGGGACTTTCAGGGGGCAGGGGCACCCCTTAAAAGCAGAGTAGATACCCCTTAAAAGCAGCCATCAATATGCTGTCAATCTGCCAGGCCCCTCCCCTACTCTCTTAACCTCTCTGACACCCCATGTTGTGGTCAGTTGCGTGGACCCTGTAGACGTGGCGGCTTCACGAGGGATCCTGGGGCCCCGGGTCAGAGCCAGCCTGCCTCCTGAGGCCTCTCCTCAGTGACCAGCCTCCAGGGCCGCAGCGCTACCAAGCGAAGAGCGTGTTTAGGCAGACCCAAGCACTTGCTTCAGGAGTTCCAGAATAGGCGCCTTGGTCTGACCACAGCCTCCAAAGCCTCTAGTCTGCCTTTGTGCAGGGCTATCCTGGGGTCTGTGAATGGAGCCGGGCTCAGGGTCCAGGAAAGACCACTGCTCAGGGTTTGACTCCCTTGTATGAATCTACACCTGATGATTAGAAAAAAGAACTGACTCCTCCCTGGCATGGTGACACACGCCTTTAGTCCCAGCACAGAAGCAGATGGACCTCTGTGAGTGTGAGGCCAGCCTGCTCTACAGAGCGGGTTCCAGGACAGCCAAGGCTACACAGAGAAACCCTGTCTCAAACTGAGCTGACTCCTGTGTGTGTGTGGTGACCCTGCCTCCCAGGTATGCTGCGGTCCTAATGCCTAGTTTCCATGGACTGGAGCTTACTGGGGGGCGGGGTCTCTGCAGCCAACCAGGGTAAGAAGAAGTCATTAGGGTGGGGCCAACTCCGGCATGACAGATGTCCCCTTGGGGGAATGCGGATGTGGGGTGACAGACACTCGGAGACCAGCAGATGCGCAGCAGCCTGCGGGCCTGGATCAGATTCCCCTCTTTGGATTCCCAGAGGGAACAGCCCTGCTGTCAGAGCCGAGGGTCTTCTGCCACAGACATCTGTGGTGCCATGATGGCGCCTCAGGAAATGAAAACCAACTCCGAGGAGAGCGTCTGTTGTGCTACATGCCAGCCAGGACCCGCCTGATCGTTTCATTTCTTCACTGCGGATGGTGGGTCCAAAGGTTTGATATATCCTCAACAAACACCGGGCACCATGCCATGCCAGGCATAACTAGGCAAAGAAGCAGTGGTCTCTGTCTTGCACCCAGCCGTCCCTTTCCTATCTTCTACTGACCAGTGAGCTGATGTGTAGACCACCCTGGATTCCTTCCTCACCCCCAGGGATCAGTCCCCCTCCCTGAACTGTCCTGCTCAGTCTATGTCTGGCTTTTTAGGACCCAAAAGGCGCAATGTCTACACCCAGGAAGAAGCCCGGTGGCTGTCACAATGCCAAGCTTTCGAAAAATGCCCAACTGTGGGTCGGGATGGACCCCATAAAGGCACAGACATCTCCTGGGCCCCACCCACTTCCCCCAGGGAGGCCCTGGCCTCACACTGAGCCCACGTGCTCCCATCTCTGTCCTGGACACCCTCTACCCAGGTCCGGTGCCACCCTCTGTGTCAGGCTGCGTGTGAACACGTCGTTATTTCAATTTTAAGAACGTGGTGGAGCCAGCGGGGCTGAAAATGCTCGTGTTAATAGCAGCAGTCTGCAGTTTCGTTTCACTTTAATAGGGACCATCTGCCGCGAGCGAGCGGGCGGCAGGCGCAGCCAGCTCCCCCCCATGTGTGCAGCACCCCGCCACACACCAGTCATCCACTCTCAGCCAGGTGGGGGTGATGAGGTTTGGATCTGTGGGGATAGTTTAGCCACAACTCCAGGGAGGGATTTTTGAGGTGCCCCGGACGCTGGGGCTGGGGCTAGGTCATGCATGATCCCATGAAGTGCCTCTGTCCTTGCTGGCCTGGACCACAGCAGGGTCACCAGGCACAGGCTGCATAGAGCTGGGGGTTGCAGGGGGAGGGCCCCTCTGTCCTGGATCTGCTGTGCTCTTCCTGCTGTGCTTTGAGGCAGCTCTGGCTCTGCCCTGATCCAGCACAGGGCAGTCCCTGCCTCCTGGTGCCTCAGTTTCCACGTCTGTAGAGTGCTTGGTCCTGAAATGCCCACCCAAGCAGGTCACGAACACGGAAGCAGTGTGAGAGGAGAGCCCGGTAGGAAGCCACCCGATTGGTGGTGACCAGGTACGGGAGGAGGGCTAGCATCTTCCAGGGCCAGGCAGACTTCAGTGAGGGGGCCCAGATTGTACCGGGATATCTGACTTTACTTCCGGTCTGACCTGGGCCGAAGGTGGTATGGCCACACTGCTCTGGGTCCCAGTTCCGCGAAGCCTGCGAGGGGAGCTAGGAACTGGGCCAGAACACGGAGAGCCCCTGGGTCTCAGATCCCCTCATCCCCTGCTGCAGGGCAAGGCGCATGAGTCTGGACGCGAGCACGGGGCTATAGCGTGGCCCCGCTGGGCAGGGGGATCTTGTAGCCACTGCGCAGAAGCACAAGACAGGCACCCAGCCCTAGGGCCCCCGCCAGCACCACGGCGCCCAGGGCCTTGAGGAAGGAAGTCCTGGTCCGGGTGAAGGAACCGGGGGCCATGATGCCCAGCAGGGCGGTGCTGACGGTGAGGGTGTAGAGGATGGACACGCCCGTGTTGAGCGCCACGATCTTCCCGAACTTGGCGAACGGGGCGATGATGCAGAAGAAGAGGGGGACCGTGGCGATGACGGTGGTGAGCGCGCTGGACACGATGGCCACGCCCACGTGCCGGACGGCCTCCAACGTCCTCCACTGGCGCTGAGAGCTGGCGTCCTGAGAGAGAGAGGAGAGAGAGAGAGAGAGAGAGAGAGAGAGAGAGAGAGAGAGAGAGAGAGAGAGAGAGAGAGAGAGAGAGAGATGGGGCTGAGCACCATGCCATCTGTGGGGCATGCCAGTGTACCCCGCTGCCCCAGGCTGGCTCTGCCTGAGAGGCCCCCATCCCATGCCGAAAGGCTGTAAGACAGGAGAGTATGCACAGTGTGTCCTCAAAAATGGGCTCTGACTGGAGTCACTCTATCCTTCTAACCAAAAAGTGATTAAAAGTGTAGATGACTTAATTTTAGTCAGTCTTATTTTTTTTCTAATAAATCTTCACCTCAAACCAGGAAAGAAAAAACAAAACAAAACAAAACAAAAACAAATGAAACCATGGACGTTTGCTTTAGTTTGACACAACCCAGAATCACCCGGGAGAAGAATCTCGGTGAGGGGTTGCCCACATTGGGCTGGGCTGTGGGGCACACAGCCTACCGTGGGTGGCACCATTCCCTAGTCAGGGGGTGGGGACTTGTGTAGCAGTGGATTAAATCAGTCAAACTGAGTGCAAGCAAGAGAGCGAGCGAGCGAGCCAGACAGCATGCATTCACCTTCTCTCCGCCCCAGACCGAAGTATGTGGTGTCTGCCATGTTTGCCCTGACCTGTCCATAGTGGAACGTAAGCCAAACAAACCCCTCTTCATCTGAACTGCTTCTTGCCGGGGTTACTTTACCACGGCAATAGGGATTTAACTAGACCCACCCCACCCCCATCCCCTCCTTAGCTCCACAGCAAGCTCTGGCTGTGGTCTCATGACTGGAAAGACACCCCACGCACCTAGGGCTGAGGATGGAGACACCGCACTCTTGGGGACAGCTCCTAGGCTGTGGCTTGCCTAGGTGGTCACTGTGGGGGTGCCCATCTGTCCTGACGGGCCCTCCTGTTGTCCCAAGGCGGGAGCTGAGTCAGGGGCCAGGCATACCCAGGGCTGCTTACCTCAGCCTGCTGGGGGGGTAGGTTCTCCCCAGCCAGCAGGTAGCCTTCTACCAGATGGACACAGTAATCCACGGAGGAGCCGACCAGGATGGACAGGGAGATGGCCTCCACGGCGCCCATCTCCCAGCCACTCCAGTACATGATGGTCACCACAAGGCAGACGATGCCTGTAGGGGGGACGGCAAGGGTAGAGCCTAGAGCTTTTCCTGCCCATGTGGCCTAGGGGGTCGCTGGGGAATGGAGATGTCTGGAGTCAAGAGGGATGCTGGTGTTCAGTGGCAGAGAGAAGGGGAGGGAGGAGGGAGGAGGGAGGAGGGAGAACAGAAAAGGGAGGAAGAAAGAGGGAGGAGGGAGGAAGAGGGAGGAGGGAAAAGGGAGGAGGGAAGGAGGGAGGGAAGAAGGAAGAAGGAAGAGGGAGGAGGGAGGAGGGAAGAGGAAAAGGGAGGAGGGAAGAGGGAGGAGGGAAGGGAGGAGGGAAGAGGGAGGAGGGAGGAAGGAGGACAGCAAAGGGAGGAAAGAGGAGGGAAGAGGGAAGACGGAAAAAGGAGGAGGGAGGGAACACAGACAGGTAGTTTTTGTGTGTCACTGTCACACAAGGTCAAGCTGAGGGTCTTTTTTTGTAGGGGTGAGAATTGCAACGAGGCTGAGACTTGGTGGCCAGAGGCTCAGAGAAAGCTGTTGCTTTGAGGACCGGAAGACCCTACTTGGTCCCACCCGTGCCATCCTGGCCTGCTGCTCCACCAACCACATACCCACACCCGGCCCGCCGTCTCCTGCCGTGTGCCCTGGCCGATCTCATCCCCGGCACACCGTGACCCTGGGCACACATACCTAGGATACTCAGGAGCACAGGCAGCAGGAGGAGGACGTGGGTGGTGAACACGGCCACCGCGGCTACACAGATGAGCAGGGAGAGGACCAGGCCATACAGGGCACTCTGTACCCCTGCAAGGTAGGGGAGAAGGGGACATGGGGGGGGCTGCAGGGTGAGGAGACTGCAGCTCCCTTTCCCCCATACAGACGTTACCCACACTGTCCAAAGGGGCAGTCACGGCCGCTTAGCCACCCTGAGGCACGTGGCCTCCCTGCTGCAGCGTGGACTACATACAGGTGAATGTTATTTGGAGTTTGAGGAGTGAAACATGCCACCAGAGAGTGGTGGCCTAGGAAGGGTCATGACATACTTTTTAAAGGTTATTGTACGTGTGCATGCATGTGCGCATGCGCCAAAGCACAGGCGTAGAGGTCAGAGGACTTTGTGCAGTTCTTTTCTTCCACCGTGGGATTCAGGGATTGGCTCAGACCACCAGGCTTGCACTACAAGGGTTTTTATCAACAGAGCCATCTCACCAGCCCGAGTGTTACTCTCCGGGTGGCCAACTTCAAGATCACACACACACACACACACACACACACACACACACAGATGCAACCGGCAGGAGAGGACCCACACCCTGGCCTCCCGTCAGTGGCTGCCGCGTGGCACCTCGCTGGGCACAGAGAAACTGCACTGTGCTCTCGATGTGGGTAGCTGCCCCTGTGTGGCTGCCTGCCGCCCGGCCTGGGGGAGGGGCGGGCTCACACCCACCTATGATCTCCATGAAGATCTGCTTCCAGTGCTCACAGGTCTGGAAGCCCCGGCGCAGGGCGGAGCCCTCGGGGAAGGCCTGCAGCTGCTGCCGGAGGAAGCTCTCCCAACGCAAGTAGTCCGAGTAGGTCTGGAAGGAGGACTTGCCCTTGTACGTGGTCTGCAGGGGACACAGGCCGGTGAGACCGGTTGGTGTGCTTGGCACCTGCTGAGGACAGCTGCTCTGCGGCCACTAGGGAGGTGCCCTGTAAGGAGCCAGGTGCCAAGCCATGCCATCCGCTGTCACGAGCTCTCTCCATAATATTCTCTTAGGATACACCGTGCTCCGTGTGCGGCTCTCTGCCTGTTCAGGAAGGCCCCCCACGTGACCCTGGGACAGGCTAGGGTCCACCTCCTCTGAGAAGCTTCCTTTTATTGAAGATGGGCCTTCTCTGGGCTCTCAAGCACCCCCTACCCAGACTTCCTCACAGTTCTCTGACATCTGCTCACTGCCTCTCGGCTGAGGACGCAAGCAGACAGTCTTGGGCAGCCTGCTAGGCCACACTGCACGGCCCTAAACGGGATCTAGGACTCTCTTTTCTGTCTCCTCCTGACTGAGTTCAGTTATTCCTATGAAATAGTCTCAGCAGACGTCTATGCACAGATGGGTGTGTGTGTGTGTGTGTGTGTGTGTGTGTGTGTGCACGCAGCTCTGAGGTCCCTAGAGGTTGTAGGAGGAATTCAGGAGAGGTTGGAGAAAAACTCTAGAATGCTCTAAGCAGAGCTTACTGGGACATTTTGGTGGGATTTTGGAAGACCAGAACACAGACAGGAATGTGGATGGTCAAGACTGTGTGCTTGATGTTTCAGATGGGAGCAAGGGACTAGAGAATTAGACTAATCGAGAATAGACCAATCTATTGGGAATTAGGCTGGAGTCCATTCATGTTACATTCGTGCAAAACAGCAACAACAACAACAACAACAACAACAACAACAACAGCAAAACATTGTATACCTCTTGTCTATGTCCCTGTAATGGATGATTTAAATTGTCAATTTGAACTAATCTACAATCACCTGATAAGAAGCTCTTAGTGAGGGCTGTCTATGTCAGGTGGGCTTGGGGCATGTCTGTGGAAAGATTATCTTGATTATATTAATTGAGATAAAACTGGCAGAGGTACCATGAAATAAGACCTACTCACCGGAGGTGGCACCACTATCTCAGTAAAGATGTTTGAACTGTGTAAGTGTGGAGATGAGGAGATGGCTCAATGGTTAAGAGCACTGTCTGCTCTTGCAAAGGAGCTGGGTTTGACTCCCAGCACCCAGGACCACTACAGAGTGGTCCACAACCATCTGTAACTACGGTCCCAGGACATCTAATAAACAGCCTCTTCTGGCCCCTGTGGGCACTGAATATTTGTGTACAGACATGCATGCTGGGAAAACACCATATACACAAAGTGATGATGATGATGATGATGATGATGATGATGATAAATTTTTAAGGAATGGAAAGCTGAGCACAAGTATGTTCATTGTTCTTGGCTTCCTGACTACAAGTGCAGGTTGACCAGATGTCTCAAGCTCTTATCATTGCGACTTCCTTATTAGGATGGGCTGTAACCTGGAATTGTGAGCTAAAGTAAAACCTTTCTCTCTTGAGTTGCTTTTGTCAGTGCAGGACAGTTTAATGTCAGCTTGTCACAGGCTAAAGTCATCTGAGGGCATTTTCTTAATTAGTGATTGATAGGGGAGGCTCCAGCCCATTGTGGGTGGTGCTATCCCTGAGATGGTGGTTCTGGCTTCTATAAGAAAACAGGCTGAGCTAGCCATGGAGAGCAAGCCAGGAGGCAGCACCCCTCCATGGCCTCTGCTTCAGCTCCTGCCTCCAGGTTCCTGCCCTGCTTGAGTTCCTGTTCTGACTTCCTTCAATTATGAACAATGATGTGACATTGTAAGCCAAATAAGTCCTTTCTTCCCTAACTTGCTTTTTGGTCTTGGTGTTTCATTGCAGCAATATAAACTCTGGATAGGACACACAGCAACTGGAAATGACATTAAAAACATTGTGAGAGGATGCATTTAAAGGTGACGGATTAATTAATTTGACTGAGGAAATTTCAAGACAGCATGACACCGAAGCTGTGGCGTGGTTAACGCTACCCACATGTAGCCGGATTTACAGTAAAAACGAGGATCAGCCAAACAAAAGCAAAGACATAAAAGAAGGGGTTGAAAAGTATGCAGTCTGTTCACAAAGGAAGCTAGTTGAAAGCCACAGGGTTGTTACCTAAACTAGCACTATAAGGAAAACCCAAGCACTCTGGGCTGGGACAGTAGGAATTAAGACTCCACTCACTGTCGGATTCCAGTGCATGAAAATGATCACTCACTTGAAAAACTTTTCATTGACAAACACAGGGCCACCCAGGGAAGTGTTTTCCCAAGTTTGCTACTGGGCACCAGAGGCTACTGAAGCCATAGTCCTATGGCTTGTGTTGACCTTGGTGTCATCAACACGGTGCTGGTGTACATGAATGCAGGATGCAAAGAGGTATAGGTCATGGAGCTTGTAGTTGTCTCTTTGATTTTACAGGGGCTCCCAGCTAAGAGCTTCTCTTGAGTCTCTGAGGAGACTCTTTTTTTTTTTTTTTTTTTTTTTTTTGGTTTTTCAAGACAGGGTTTCTCTGTGTAGCTCCGGCTGTCCTGGAACTCACTCTGTAGACCAGGCTGACCTCGAACTCATAAATCCGCCTGCCTCTGCCTCCCAAGTGCTGGGGTTACAGGTGTGCGCCACCACGCCCAGCCGCTCTGAGGAGACTCTTAAGCCAAGACTTTTGAAAAATGTCAGAACTGTTACGAATCCGTTTTTTCACTGTGAGACAGACATGAGCCTTTGGGGGATGAGACGGATATGAGCTTTTGGGGACACGAGGAGTAAAAGATTATGGCTTAAACTGATATATTGAGGTGTTAAGTTGACAAGGGATAGACTTGTAACACATTATCTTTATTGTTAATGGCATTGTATTTAGAAACACCCAAGAGATAGCAAGGAAAACTCGTAGGTTTCTTTCTGGAAAGTATTGAGTGAGGGAAAAGACTCATCCCACAGACTGGGGTCCCAGGTTGACACAACAAAAGAGGAGAAGGCTGGTGGCATTTTCATCACTTTACGTTGTTTCCTGGCCTACCACTCTCTGCTACTTCCTCCTCTCCACAATGGACTGAACCCTCTGAAACCGTGAGCTTTCATAAGTTGTCTCCTTCCTTCTCTCCCCCCACCCCTTTTTTTGGTATCAGCAACGAAAAGCCAGTTAATATAGATACTAAGTTTTATAGAGCTTTTTTTTTTTAACCAAAAATAAAAAATGCAACTTTGCCGGGAGATGGTGGCGCATGCCTTTGATCCCAGCACTTGGGAGGGGCAGAGGCAGACAAATTTCTGAGTTCGAGGCCAGCCTGGTCTACAGAGTGAGTTCCAGGACAGCCAGGGTTATACAGAGAAACCCTGTCTTGAAAAACCAAAAAAATAAAAAAAAAAAAAAAAAGAGTAAAAAAAAAGCAACTTTGACTCAGCCTGGGATTGTCGCCACTGGGTTAGGGGGTCTCTAGTCCACCTGACCTGGATCAGAGGTGTCATGGTCTGTACTGCAAGTAACACTGACCATGGGTGACTGCGTCGGGGGCGGGGAGCTGAGAATGGGCACTCCTCTAAACTTCTCACCCAGTCTCTATTTCTGCCACTCCCAGCAAAGTGTGTTATCTCCATAACAGCCAGACTGGACAGGAGAGGCTTTAATGAAAACTTAAAAAAAAAAGATTTATTTTATGTACATGGATGTTTTATCTACATATCTATCTATCTGTATGCCAGAAGAGGTCATCTGATCCCATGAGACTGCAGTTATAGATGATCGTGGATGCTGGGAATTGAACTCAGGACCTCTGAAAGAGCCATCTAGTGCCCAGTACCACTGAGCCATTTTTCCAGAATTTTTTTTTGATCTTTAAGATAGGTCTCTGTATATCCCTGGCTGTCTTGGAACTCGTTCTGTAGTCCAGGTTGGTCTTGAACCCAGAGACCCGCCTGCTTCTACCTCCTGAGTGCTGGGATTAAAGGTGTGTGCCACCCCTGCCTGGCTAGGGATTTTAAATCCTGCTTCGTCGGTGGAGAATAAGAAGCCAGGGGGAACTGGGGATCTGATCCAAGACAACAGTCAATCACATCAAGATCAGGTAAAGGCTGGACCCCTGGTTTCCACACGGAGGCGGCAGGATATCTTCTTGTCAAGCCTGAGAGGCTGAAGTGCCAGGTCCCAGGGAGGCCAGGTCAGGGGCTATGCCTGTGTGTATAAGTAGGTGCACATTTGTGTACACATGTTCCTGTACCACCCCTGACAGAGCCAGGGAACATGAAGATGACAGTGGAGAGTCTGCTGGCCCCCCTTTATCCCTATAGGTGTTAGAAAGGATGAACGTGTGCAGCCGGACTGGGTGGTGCCTGACACTAACGGCTGTTAGCTATGACCTCGGGCCAAAGTCTGGATATCTTTCTCTGCTCTGGGTTGAGGGACAGGAGTGGATGAGGACGCGTCTTCACGATAAGCACACTGTGCAGGGGCCCCCACCCCCACCCCACCCCCGCTCACCGACTCAAAGGCCATGGAGATCCACTGAACGCGGCCCTCTTTGACGCCCACCGCCCCGTGGGAGAGCTGCCCGGGCAGCAGGTTGGGCTCAGGCAGCTCCTTGCACTCGGGGTGCAACATCTGCAGGAAGGAAGAGATGCTGTACCCTGCAGGGAGAAGCAAGAGGAGGCAGCGGCGGGAAAGGCGGTCAGTCCCACACGTCACACCTGGGCGCACACCCTCACCTGCCCCTCAAGCTTCCGACGTGTTTGCAGACACCAGCGCCAGGTCACTGAGAGGCCTACGGAAGGCATGCTTGCCACTGAGGTGGAATGTGGCGTTTTTTGATCAAGTAGCCTTTGGAACACCCACTTGCCCTCCGTTCTGGAAGAGCTCCCCCTGGAGGCATACCTACCTATACATTTCACTAGCACCCCATACACCTCCACCCCCATCCCCCACCCCCCACCCCTGGATTCTCTTGCAAGCCTGTGCACATCTGGAAAACGTTTGTACACGGCTGTGAGTGCCATACGAGCCCACTCCACCACCGACAGCCAAACTCTAGGCACATACTGTCTAGCGCTGTCAAGTGGACCATGAGCTCACACGGTCCCCAGCCGAGACCGCACATACCTGAAGGCAAGCACTGGGCCCCGCCCGGCTTCACCAGCTCCGAGTTGTCCGCGATGGCCTTGCAGAGGCGACACAGGTGCCCGATCTCTTTGAAGAGGTCAAAGCTGCTGTCGTAGATGACGCTGCCCTTTCCCAAGGAGACACACAGGCCCGGGCACTCAGTGAGTTGAGAACTCAGTCCCAGGCACCCCTTTCCCCGTTCCCAGATGCTGCAGCCACTCCCTTGTCCCGAGTTACCACTGCGTCACACCCTCATGTGGATACCCATGACTCCCTTTGGCACCTCTGCTCTGGTAATAGCTTAGCCCACAGCCCCCCCGCCCCCACCTCCATTTGTCCTCTCAGCTGGATTTAATGCTTGCCTCCCTTGCCTTCGGGCTGCTCTATCTTGCCTGCCTGCCTGCCTTTCTCCTCGGCTCCCATCCCTGCTCTGAATGTGGACAGTGTTCTTCTGACTGGAAAGACAAACCTCATCTCCCTTTTGTTCACTGACGGGCTGTGCCTGCCATGCCTGTGGCCAACAGGGATGTGACCTCTAGTGACCCTGGAAGTACACCTGCCAGGCCTTTCATGGGTCAGGGACATCAACATACAGAGCCCATCCCAGAGGAGGCCAGAGGATTCCTCTCATCTGCTCTACCCCCCCCCCCCATGAAGACAAGGCAGCCGGTGTGGGTCCCCAGATGTACCCATATTCCCGAGTCACTTGCAATCAGTTCTCCCTCTCCAGGGGAACGACGCTCCCTCAGAGGCCTGTGGTGGTCCCCTGTGGGCTGGAGGAGCTGTGTAGGAGTCGAGTGTGTGTGAGGGAACGGACCGCCGGGCCACGCACGAGTGCCTGTCCTCAAGTGTCTGCCGCAGCCGCGACCTTCCACACCTGCCCCAAGTGGCCGTACCGGGTCCCCGATGACGTGGTTGTCCATCTGCTGGGTGCGGTTGATGCCGAGGATGCCAAACACGACGAAGACCATGGCTCCCGTGTCCACCAGCGGCCGCACCGCAGGCTTTCCACAGCCTGTGTTCACACAAGGGTTGAAGCCAAAGGTGGCAGAGATGCGGGCCTTGGGCACTGCAGGAGGGGAGTCAGAGCCGACACTGAGGGTGGGCCCAGACTTGTGAGACTCCCCTCGACCCCCTCCCCCGTGCCGGGGATCTGCCCCAAGTACCTTTGTCACTAGGCACATAGAAGAAGCCTTTGGTGGGCCCATCGGGGCTGGAGCTGAGGAGGCAGCCAGGTGGCGCCACACACAGGCGCCCGTGGAAGGGGGGCTTGTGAGACTGAGCAAAGTACAGCTTCCTGTGGAGGCAGGGAGGCCAGGCTGAGTTGGGAAGGCACTGGGTGCCCGGGACTGGGGTCTGGGGGCTTGCTTTAGTTCTGTCTCTGCCAAGACCAACCTGACCCTGATCAAGGCTCTTCTCTCTGGCTCTCAGTCTCTCTCTGGCACAAGAGGGAAGGAAGCACAAGTGTCCACTTTTAAAAACTGTCCCCCAGAGTTCAGGAAGGACCTAGGGCAAGCCTTAGTGTGCCCCACCCCCAGCCTATTGACCTATTGACGTACTACTGACCTACTGACCTACTGACATACTGACCTATTGACCTACTGACCCACAGAACCTGAGGAATCAAGGCACCTTGAGTTTGCCACTAGCTTCTAGTTCTTCTCAACTGCTCAGTCAGGGAACTGCCAGGCCTCAGGCCATGGCTGTACACATCGAGCTATGCTGGCCCTGGGCTCAGGAGCAGTCTGCCCTGAGACAGGGATGCTTAGGTGGGAAGGACCCAGCTAGAGCCACCTTGCTGCCTGCTGCCTCCTCTCTTCGCCCCTCTACTCCAAGTGGAATCAACCTGTTAGGGGCAGGGAGCTGAATGCCCTGAACGCAGTGCCTCGTCAGACCACGGGCTCCAGGTAGCATACGCAGTACAGGCCTGGCACTGGGATGCCCTCCTGAAATGGGAGGTGAGCTGTTCCTGTTCCTGCGGGTGGCTCCTGGTCTGCCAGGAAGCAGCCGCCACCTGGTAGCTGCCTGTCTCCCAGGGAGGTACTCGTTACCCCATCCTGCCCCTCGCGTGCAGACACACAGCTGCACAGCATGTTTGTAAAATCAATGGCTGGATACTTGGGCCAAGGCAGCCTTACTTGATAAATAAGGCTATAATCATTACACAAGGGTATAAAGCCTGGGACAAGACTGCCTTGGGCACTGGGGACCCTGTGAGGCAGAGAATGGAGCTCTCCTTTTAAAAAGATTTATTTATTTATTACTTATATGTAAGTACACTGTAGCTATCTTCAGACAGCACCAGAAGAGGGCGTTAGATCCCATTACAGATGGTTGTGAGCCACCATGTGGTTGCTGGGATTTGAACTCAGGACCTCTGGAAGTGCAGTCAGTGCTCTTAACCACTGAGCCATCTCTCCAGCCCAAGAATGGTGCCCACATTCAGCAAGAACTAGTCACTTGCTCCATGCCAGGGGGTAGTAATGGAGAATAAAGCGGAAACTACAACAGATACAACCTACACGACACCCAACAATCTAGAAAAGGGGCACAGAAAGCTGGTTGCTTATTAAGAGTGGGTGAGAACCTTGGACAGGAAGTGTGGGCACACATTCATCCTGCCTGCGGAGACCTCCTGAGAGCCTGTCATGTGACAAATGCCACATGAAGTGCAGCCTGACTGATCCCTCAGAGTGCCCTGAAGGACACAGTGCTGGGGCTGCAGCCTGACTGATCCCTCAGAGTGCCCTGAAGGACACAGTGCTGGGGCACATGCCAGACCCACATGACTGCAGGTGACAACTGGGGGCAGAAACGGCAGCAGGTGCTGCATGGAGAGTCTGAATGGGGGTATGGGGGATGGGGGATGGGAGATGGGGCAGGGACAGCCTCCCTCAGAGGTGGCATTAGGCTAGAAACTTGAATCCCGAGGCGTAAGGCTCCAGGACATGAGGAGCCTGTTCTGGGGACAGAGGGTGGTTGCTAAAGGCATGAGGTAGATCCAGACGGCCACAGTGACCCTGCACAGCTGCCAGGAGAAGTGCCAAACTGCAGTGGGGATTATGGGCCAGTCATCTTTGCCAGTGTCCCCACCCCTAGAGCGAGGGAAGTGAGGTGAGATCAGGGTGGTCTAGCCGCCACGCCTGCCCGGTTCTTACCGGGTGTGCTGTTGCTCCTTGGTGGCCACGTAAAAGCTGAAGTCGGACTTCCAGCCTCTCCGGGCGTCACAGGCCAAGGCCGTCACCATCCACTTGCGGGAGGGGCTCGCCGCCTGGAGCAGCCCTACTGTAGACATACAAGCGGTCAGCTTCTTGGTGAAGTCACCAAAAGGCGCTCTATACACCTAAGCAGTGGGTTGACAGAGACAAGACACGTGACTCGGGAAGGCTGCCTTGGCCCGCCCGGCCTCAAGTCTGTCCCCTCCCTCCCTGACCTAGCTCCCACCCTGTCCCGGTTCCCAGAGCTCAGAGGCTTAGATTTGAACTGAAAGTGGGCAACTCCTCCTCTCTCCCTTCACCCTCTTTCTCTCTGAACCTCATTTCTTTTCCAATGAGCTACCCTTAACTATTGACTTGACGCAACCAAAAATTCCCTGAGAAGAGAGTTTAAATGAAGGACTGTCTACACTGGGTTGGCCTGTGGGTATGCCCCCCCTCCCCGTGGAAGATGTCCCAGGTTAACTGATGCGAGAAGACGCAGCCCACTGTGGGCGGTGCCATTCCCTACTCAGGGGGCTCCTGAGCTGTCTAAGAATGGAGAAACAGAGCTAAGTACAAGCAGACACGTGAACATGGATGCGTCTGTTTCCCTCTGTTCTTTACTGTGGCTGTGATGGGACTCGGTGTTTGAAGTTCTTTCCTTGATTTCCCCACAGTGATGGACTGTGACCTAGAATTAATTATAAGCTGAAGTAAACCTCTTTCTCCCCTAAGTTGCTTTTCATCAGGGGCATTATTATTATTATTATTATTATTATTATTATTATTATTATTATTTTCATCACAGCAAGAGAAAAACTAGGATACTAGGTATCTTCTTGGGACAGGCTCTGTGCCTGGATCTAAGGACCGAGTCTCGGTAGGATGGGCAAGGCCTTGCCCTTATGGAGTTGGCAGTGGGAATGGTGTCGGATTCCGGCTTGGGACACTGAATCTGGGTGTGGCCCCAGGAGATTCTTCTGAGCAGACTCTTATGGGATGAACTATGGGCTGTCACGGGAGACAGTTATTGAACTCCACTGTCAGGTCGTACAGAGCTCTCAACCTGTACATCCAACAATGTCTTTTACATTCCCATTTCACAGATCAGGAAACAGAGGCTCAGAGAGACCGAATGACCTGCCCGACAACATCCAGGTTACACAAGGCTGAGCTCAGACTGAAGCCCAGCTCTGTCTGCAGACTCAGCCACACATCTGTCTGCTATGGCCGGCCCCATGAGCCCAGAACAGCTCCATCCTCAAGGGCCCCTACATGGCCAGTATCCGCCAGCACGGCACCAATGGCCCCTCCTCAGCACCTAACTTCACGGGCTCACCTGGAAGGATGGCACCTCTCCGTCTCCAGGGGACACGGCTTGCCAGGGCGCCGGGAGGCTGGCATTGAGGGAAAGCCTGTAGACAGCGGGGTGGCCGTTGCTCTTTACTTTGGAGATGTACACGGTGCTCGTGGACTCTGCAGATACGCAAGGGACACAGAGGAGAGGGCGGTGACCGCGGCAGCCTCAGGATGGGACAGAAGCCCACCTCAGCTGTCAGCCGAGGAGCTGAGCCCTGGTCTCAGGCTCATCCTCGGGTGTGGATGCCGCCCCTCTGTACTGGAAAGGGTCCATAGGGAGGATGGTGGGAGGTGACGGTCACGGGAGGGGCGGTGGCCGTGATGGTGGCGGGTGACAACAACAGGGTGGGACGGTTAGCGTCAGACGGCGGGAGGTGGTAGCAGTCACAGATGGAGTCACGCCCGTGACGGTGAAGATACCAGCAGTGGAGCAGGGGGTAGTGTTGCCATCAATGGGACAATACCGTGGGGTGGACAGGGACAAACGTAAACGTTCACTGGGGTTCCTGCCCCTCGTATACTTGTCCCAGTAACCTTTCCAGTGGAGAGACCCCAGGAGAGGTGAGCCAAGGTTCAGAACACCCCCATACTGGCTCCCAAGATGGCGACCAGGGCAGGCTCATCACGGAGGCTGTGGTAGGTAGAAACCTGGCGTTCTAGTCAGGGTGGGCGGCTGAGGCGACGTGCATATGCTGTCCCTCAGCTGACCCCAGGACACGGGTTCTTGTTCCCTTGGGAGTACAGGCTCTGGATGTGACCCGCTCTCCACGCACAGTCAGACAGGAGAGCACCAGGGCGCATCGACGCACCCCACCCCACTCACCCTGTGCCGCGGTCTCAGGCCGGCTGGCCCAGGAAACCCCGGAACCCCGCTTCTTCTTCTCCAGGGATGTCCTGACGTTGTTCTGCAGGCTGTGGGGCTTCTCCTGGAACAGACCTGCCCCCCCACCACCCCACTGAGTCAGGGACCTGGGGTCCTCTCTGGCCACGCCTGCTAGGCGAGGAAGATAGGATCTATGAAGGAAGAGGCTGGAGGAAGTGAACGGCAGTGGTTTGAAAGGAGACTGGGGGCTGGAGAGATGGCTCAACAGTTAAGAGCACTGACTGCTCTTTGGAAGGTCCTGAGTTCAAATCCCAGCAACCACATGGTGGCTCACAACCATCCGTAATGGGATCTGACGCCCTCTTCTGGTGTGTCTGAAGACAGCTACAGTGTACTCACATATAATAAATAAATAAATCTTTTAAAACAGAATAAAATAGCAGTCTTCATAGCCACCCCGAAGCAGGGGTTATCAGAGGAGAAAGCTGTGGACAGGACTGTGAGAGCCAGGGACTACAGGGACCGGGAAGTGAGGGGCGTCCAGGAGAGGCCGCCCTCTTTGCTGCCACGCTCACGGGTCTCCGTGGAAAGGGGTTCAGCGTGTGTTACAGGTACAGGGCTGAGGTGACTCTCCTTGCAGATGGCTGCCCTGGTGTCTGTCCTGCTGGGGAGGTGGAGGTGGCAGGGGACAGACAGGGTGTCTCGGGGAGTGTGTGTTGTGAACAGGGAGAGCCCCAGTGGAGACCTGGGGGCTGAGCTAGAGCTGGCTGTGAGAGGAGAGCCAGTCTGTTATGCATTCAACTCCCACCACGACCTAGGGAAGGCGGGGTTAATGGGAACAGCGCCCTGATTAAGGGAAGGCAATTACAGAGCTGCAGGCCTCTGGTTCAGTTAAGCCTCATCTGTTTTCCCTTCTACCCACCCCCCCCCCAGCACAGTAGCCTGACCCTGCCCACCCTTGCTCAGTCCTGGCTCTCCCTGCCCTAAGGGCTTGGACCAGACACCTTGAAAGCCACTCCCTGCCTCCTGCTCCTCTCAACCCCAGTCTGTCAGCATCCTACAGGCATTAAATCACTCCCAGAACTGTCTCCTTAGCTCCTCCATGACTCTTGTAGAGATGGTGCCAGTCTCTCGATCACCTCGTCTGATCCACCAACCCCCAACCCTTCCCCCCAGAACCATGGTCCTCCCATCAATGGACCAGTCTCGGCTCCTGCACCCTCCCCTCAGCCTTGTCACTGCCACAGTCCTCAGCCTATAACCTTGTCCCTGCCAGCCTGGCCTGACAGGCCTTCGCCCTCTCCTCTGGGTCTAACCTACTCTTCCCCTCCCCAGCTTTATCTAAGTATCTGCTTAGACACCTCCTCCAGGCAGCCTTCCCGGGTATTCGTGCCCACAGAGCACCTGATCCTTCCTCCATAAAGGCTCCCATCCGCTCCTGTAACGCCCGTTCCTGACTCTGCCTCGTGGAGCCCCAGAGCCCAGGATAGCTGACCCACCCGCTCATGGCATCTCCGCCATCTCTCAGGCCAGCAGTGGGCTCAGCCGGCGGGGGGTGGGGGTGGGGGGATGGGGATCCTCACCAGAGCAGGTGGTGCAGGATATCCCCTCGGCGCTAAGGTTGTACTTGAGGTCCAGCAGCACCTGAATGTTGGTGTCGGGCCGGAAGAGCAGCGGGGCCCGGCTGGCGGGGCGGAGCCGGCTGGCGAACACCAGGGACAGGATAAGGATGGAGGCGAAAAGCCCTGCGAGGAAGTGCCTGTGAGATGACATCCTGTGAAGGATCCGAGGCTGGACCCACCCTGGGGGATGGTGGTCAGTGTGGACGGCAGGGGGAGGAGGGGGGAGGAGAGGGGGACAAGGAGGAGGAAGAAGAGGAAGAGGAGGAGGAAGGGGAGGAGGGGGAGAAGGGGAAGGAGGAGGGGGAGAAGAGGGGGAGAAGGAGAAGGAGGAGGAGGGGGAGGAAGGGGAGAAGGGGAGGAGGAGGGAGAGAAGGAGAAGGAGGAGGAGGGGGAGGAGGGGGAGAAGGGGAGGAGGAGGGGGAAGAGGAGGAGGGGGAAGGGGAAAGAGGAGGAAGAAGGGGAGGAGAAGGAAGAGGGGAAGGAGGGGAGGAAGAGGAGGGGGAAGAGGGGGAGGAAAAGGAAGAGGGGAAGGAGGGGGAGGAAGAGGAGGGGGAAGAGGGAGAGGGGGAGGGGGATGATGATGAGGGGGATAAGGAGGAAGAAGAGGAGGAGGAAGAGGGAGAAGGAGGTGGTGGAGGGGGAGGAGGGAGAGAAAGGGGAGGAGGAAGAGGAGGAGGGGGAGAAGGGGGAGGAGGGGGAAAAGGAGGAAGGGGGAGAAGGGAGAGAAAGAGGAGGGGGAGGGAGGAAGAGGAGGAGGAGGGGAGGAGGAAGAGGAGGAGAGGGGGGAGGGGAGAAAGGGGAAGGGGAGGAAGAGGGGGAGGGGGAGAAGGAAGAGGAGGGGGAGAAGGAGGAGAGGGAGAAGGGGGAGAAGGGGAAGGAGGAGGGGGGAGGAGGGGAGAAGGGGAAGGAGGAGGGGGGAGGAGGGGAGAAGGGGAAGGAGGAGGGGGGAGGAGGGGAGAAGGGGAAGGAGGAGGAGGGGGAGGAGGGGGAGAAGGGGAGGAGGAGGGGGAAGGGGAAAAGGGGAAAGAGGAGGAAGGGGAGGAGAAGGAAGAGGGGAAGGAGGGGGAAGAAGAGGAGGGGGAAGAGGGAGAGGGGGAGGGGGAGAAGGGGGGAGAGGAGGAGGAGGAGGAGGAGGAGGAGGAGGAGGAGGAGGAGGAGGAGGAGGAGAATGGAGATAGTCCCACCAGAGGCAGGGATAGCGATTGTGTTTGTGGAGTTGCTGGGGCCTGGCTGTATGTTACAAGCTGACACTTGGGCTAGCTGGTGTCTGTCCGTCCCTGAAGAACGGGCACTTCTTTTTGACCGCAGTCGTTCTGATCATGCAGAGCACCTGGCCGGCCAGCCCCGCACCAGGCCAAGACCTTTATATGCGCCAAACTCCTTACAGTTTTCTTCCCGGACCCTTGTTTGTTTTTGGTGCTAGGGAGACAGCGTCCAGGCCTGGTGCGTGCTGGGCTATGCCCTGGCCCCAGACGCTGCAACCACCCCCATTTATAGAACAAGAACTCAAGTGTTAGACTGGCCGGCACAGCCAAGGGCAGAGGGCAGAACCCGAGTTCAGACTCAGCCAGCTCGCCTGCGCCGGGGCCAAGCATGCGCAGTCTGCTTTCTCGTCTGGCGCACGGCAGGTTGTAAGCGGTGGCTGAGGAGGCCCAGGGGCAGCCGTAGAGGAGGCAGGGACGAGGTGTGCTCAGACCTCTGAGAGCCACTCCACTCCCTGCGCTCGTTGCCTGCCGGTGCGGCGGTGTGGAGTACGTGGGTGTGTCTGCCTTCGGGAAGGGACGGGGGCGGGGCCCCACACTCACCTAAGATCACCCAGCGGCTCTTGACAGCGGCCCACAAGACCCAGCGGTGCAGCAGCTCTTGCAGCTGGGCGAGCAGCTGGCCCCGGCTGCTCCCATCGGGGGCGGGCTGCAGACCCTCGCAGTGCACAGAGACCAGTGAGACGTCTCCCAGCTCTAGAGACACTGCCAGGCGGAGTGGCAGTCAGTCAAAGTCTGAGCCACAGCCTGCCCGGGCAAAGCCCACTGCTAGGTGAGGGTCTCCACCTCCACGGGCCTTCCGGCCTGGGTCCCTTGGGGCCAGCCTATGTCTGAACCTCCCTCTGCGGGCCATGCCCACTCAGGCGGGCCAGCTCTCACCTGGTTCATCCTCGACGTTCAGCAAGGGGATGTCATCATCCAGGTAGGGTAGGGGTCCCTGAGCAGGGCCACCCCCAGTCTGCTCTGGAGCTGTAAACAGGTCCCCGGGAAAATGCAAGGAGCTCTTGCGGCCGCACTTCTGGTGGCAGCTGTGGACGGCAGTGGACAGGCACGAGGCTAGGCGTCAGGGCACCCGGAGGGGATGGGGGGGCAAGGGGATGGCACGAGCCTGGGCAGCGAACGGCTGGCTGCTCCTGACTCGCAGGAGAGGGCGCCACTGACTACGAGAGCCCCCGGGGCTGAGTTTCTTCTGGAGCCATCCACCCTCAGCTGCTACTCTTCCTCTGGGGACACAAGGGGGGTCGCAGGAGGTGAGAAAGATGCCCCATGATTCCCTAGGTTAGGGTCACGCATAAAATGTACATTACGGAAATGGTATGAATACATCCTGTTCATATGCGGCTACTCTGCTGCTGCTGGACGGAAGCTTCCCCGCCCCCCCCCCCCCCCCGCCCAGCCTAGAACCCTAGAGGGTTTAGAGAGGGATGGCAGCGTGCTGTGGCCACTTAGGGTGTTAGGGGTGAGGGCCGCTCACCGGCTCTGGCAGGAGCTCTCCAGGGGCGCCATGTACAGGCTCCAGAGGCCCAGGGCGGCAGGCATGGTGAACAGCACGGCCAGCCAGCAGCAGGTCACGATGAGGGACATGAACAAGCCGAAGTCGTGCACAGCGGGGATCTGTAACCAGGAGGCAGGGAGGAGGATGGGGAACCGTGAGGCTCGGGAGGCTCTATGTCCGGGGACAACCAGAGGGCTGGGTCTCCCCGGACTGAAGTCAGAACCCTTTATGGCACAACAGCGCTGGGCCTGGATGTGCAGGGCCCAGCAGCGGGAGGAAGCGCTCGCCCAACCCGAGGGCAGAGGCTCCGCTCCTCCTGCAGTCACCTGGGAGCGGCCAGCGGAAGCAGCTGGGAGTGGCCATTGCTGGAGACACTTAGCACACAAAACCAGGCTGCAGGCTGATGGAGAGCAAGGACAGTACCCAACAGGGGAAGAAGGGAGTCCCAGAAATCTCCCAGGGGCCTGCCCGGGGCTGTGGCAACTGGAGGAACCCCTCCCCAACCAGCAGGCCGACCTGAAGTTTGTGAAATCCCTTCACCATCTGCCCATCTCAGACCCAGAAGAACCCATTGAGAAACTGAGGCCCAGAGAGGTTTCCATGAGTTGTGTGGCCAGGTCACAAAGTCTCTCAGAGATGTGGTTACCTCGCACAGGAATATGGAAGTGGGAGTGGGAGAGGGGGGAGGGGTGGGGAGAGAGGAAAGAGAAGCGGAGGGAGGGAGAGAGGAGGACAGACAGATCGACTGTACAAGAGATCAAAATGGGTCAGGAAGTGCCGTGAAGAGTGCAGGCCAGGAGTGAGGAGACTGTTGGCTTCACCATTTCCTAGCTGTGTGACCACGATAGAGGCCCTTTACCTTTCTGGGCCCCAGTTTCCGTGCTAGGAAGACAGAGATGGTGACACTTTTATCTTGGGCTGTGCTGATCAGATGGTAAAGAGGTTGGGAAATGGCAGTGCCCCGGGGGCGGTGTCAGAGCGCACATTCACGAACTGGACTGCTATAGCCGCCCCACATGTTGGTTGGTCACAGAAGTGGACTGCAGAGTCACCATTAGGGCCCCAAGATGAAGGTGCTGGGGTCCGGAGCCACCCACGTGTGGGCGGATGGGAAGTCAGGACAAGGACCTCGGGCAGGCTTCGCACCTGGGAGAAGACGTTGGCCGCATAGGCGGCAGCAGTGGTCAGCGAGGTAAAGAAGGTGGCCTTGCCCGCTGTCTGGATGGTGTGGATCATGCGCAGCTGGGGGTCTTCCAGGTGGGTGGCCTGGCGGTACGTGTTGATGAATACAAAGACATCGTCCACACCTGCAGGAAGAACAGGCCAGGGGGCAGCTCAGCGCAGGTCCCACTTCTGTGTGCCTCAGGTCAGGCGGCAGGTGGCTCACCTCCGAGGCCAGCTGGCTGGCTCCATCCTGAGGTCAAGCCCCACCCACCAGACTCTTGGTTGCGCCCAGCATCTCTAAGCCCCACCCATTAAGCAATCAAGCCCCACCCACTAGCCTTCAAGCTCCACCCACCAGACATCATGGCATCACCCAGCCTCTCCAAGCCCCACCCACTGTGGCGAGCATCACCCAGCATGCCTTCTTGGCGGGGAAGGGACAGAGTTCTCAAGTGGGCGTCCCCTGCCGTGACTGGGAGACAACTCACCGATGCCCACAATCACAAAGGCGGCCACTCCGTTGAGGATGCCCAAGTACTGGATGCCGAAGACCACGTGGTAGAGAAAGAGCGCCACCAGGCAGCTGAGGCCGATGCTGGCGATCCCAAAGAAGGACAGGAACACTGGGCAGGGCAGGGAGCAGAAGGGACCATGGGGAGGGCCCTCGCGGAACACAGAACACCCCCTTCAGTGACCCTGATCTCAGCCCCTCAGCCCGAGCTCCCTGTGCCTCCCTGTCTGCTCCCGGGCATGCGTGGGGGACAATTTGCAGAATTTGAAGCCTTTCGTTCCCAGAGAAGGGGCTGGACAGGAGGCCTGTGTGGCTGGTCAGATCATCCGCGGAAGCTCTTCCAAGGCCCACTAATCTCGAATTCACGGAGAGGATCGTGAGTGTTTTATATTGTGGGTCGCCTGACGGGACCAGAGGTCCCATGGTGCGGGACCTATGTCCGGCTCACCACTGGATTCTGGTGAGTCAGAACAGCCGGCATTTATCTAGCACCCAATTAGCATCCGCTGCGTGGATGATTGCACGTCTTGTGCAGTTTTCTATCTCAGCTTTACTCGGGCAAGAGTGCTGTGCCTCCCTGCATACAAGCAGCAGTTAGGGGTAGCTAGTGCACGTGAGCAGGGGACTGGCCGCCGCGGGGCGGTGAGCTGCGGGCAAAAGGGAAGCTGCTATGGTATAGTAAGTAGGTCTAAAAATATCCCAGACGCCCCAGACACAAAGTTACCGCGGTGTCTGAGCGCCATTTGGCACAGCTCTAAAGGAAACGGATTTTTTTTTTTTTTTTTTGGTTTTTCGAGACAGGGTTTCTCTGTGTAGTCGTGGCTCTCCTGGAACTCACTGAGTAGACCAGGCTGGCCTTGAACTCAGGAATTCGCCTGCCTCTGCCTCCCAAGTGCTGGTGTGCGCCACCACACCCGGCTAAGGAAACGGATTTTTAAGGCTCTCCTGGTATCCTTGTGCCTGCCGGCCAGGGCCGGTGCGAGCCGCAGGGAGGGAAGGCGTGGGCTCCTATGAGATGCCATACCTGAGCAGGAGGTTAGGATATAGACCAGGGCCGCGATGCAGCTGCTACTGATGAAGGCCAGGAGCATGTCGTTATTGAAGGTCCTGCGTACCTCATAGTCGAAGAGGTCGGTCCCCCCATAGAGGACCTGGACTTTGCTGGGGGGAGGGAGGCCATGGAGAAAGGAGAAAGACAGGATGGGGGTTAAAGATGGCTGTGGTCTGAGACTTGCTGCCCGTCATCGGTGGCTCTTTACCTTGGCTGCCCATCGAAATCACTTGAGCTTCCAAAAGTCCTGATATCTAGGCCCGATGCCAGGCATATTAAATCATAATTTCTTGGGTGGAGCTGAATCAAGGTCCCCCCCCCCCAGATCTCCCAAGGTTGATTCAACGTGTAGCTGAGGTTGAGAACTACCATTCTACACAGATTATAATCAACGACAATCAGCCCCTCCATCATCTTCCAGTTCTCAACCGTCCACAGCGGCCCACAGTCGATCCCACCAGCTCCAGGTAACCCCGTTTCACGCTGCTCTTCAGCCTGTGCTCCCAACAAGTCATTTACCTCAGGAACCCCAGCTGGGATGATCGTGTGTGCTGTGCGTGTGTGTATGTGAGTGCAGGCTATATACACACACCAGGCTAGACCTGAACTCCCAGATGTCTATCTGCCTCTGCCTCGGATCTGCCTGGGATTAAAGGTCACTGCTTCGCCCAGCCATCCCAAACTATTTATTTTTATTTTATTGACGTGTGAGCCATGTATGTGTGGATGCCTACAGAGGCTCGAGGGAGGCATCAGGTCCGGATCTGGAATTACAGATGCTCGTGAGCGGCCTGGTGTGGGTGCTGAGACTTGAACCTGAGTCCTCCGGAAGAGTACCGCATGCCCCTAACCACTGAGCCATCTCTCGGGCGCCCAAACTGCTTTAAAACACAAGCGAGAGTGACATTTCTGGCAATGGTGGGGAAACAGCCACCATTCAGGACTGCCTTACTGCTGCATCCACAGGATATGAGAGAATGGGGCTGGAGAGATGGCTGAGTGTTTAAGAGCACCCACGTTCTTACAGAGGACCTGGTTCGACTCCCAGTACCCACACGGTGGCTCGCAACCATACACAGCCCCGGTTACAGGAGCCCCAACAAGCACTCACGTGCGCACCACACACGCATACGGGTAAAACATTCATGAACGTAAAATAAAAACGAGTAAATCTAAAAAATAAAAACCTTTTTAAGATACGAGAGAAAACACATGACACAGGACTCTGGACGCCAGAGCACAGAAGATGGCTATCCCCCGAGATAGGAAATCAAGCAGGCACTGTGGGTTCCAGGGCTGGCACCTTGATGGCATTGCTGGACCCGGGACAGCCTCGAGGATCGGTTAGTAGATTCTCTAGCAGCTGGAAAATTCCTCAAACTCGACGAAAGCTGTGAACCTGTTGACCCAAAGGCCGGACAACTGAAGGGACTGCAGTGCACACCGCGGATGAACCGCTCGGACACTCTCACCAGGACAGAGAAACTGACGGAGGGGAAAAGACACGTCACAGACCACAGAACAAAGAGAAGAACAAGGACACAGTTCTCGGCGTCAGAAAATGGCCGAGCCGTGTCCCCAGACACTCGGGGGAATGTCTGTACCCAGAAAAACACATTTCAAAAGCAAAGGCAAAAATCAAAACTCTGTCAGATGTATAAGCCCGAAATTACCTCTGGTACACAGACATTACTGAAGATGCTACGGGGGCCCCTCTGGTGGAAGAAAGATGACAGCGTGCAGGAGGCACGGAGGATAAGATGCACCGTAAATGGAGATGTCAGGAGTAAGACATGAATGAGTTCCAGGACAGCCAAGGCTATACAGAGAAACCCTGTCTCAAACAAACAAACAAAAAAACACGAAAGAAAGAAACAAAGAGACTAGGAAAGAAACAAAGAAACGAAGAAAAAGACATGCAAAGTTTTTATTTATTTCTACAAAAGAAAACTGGCTACTTAACAAACATTGTGGACCATGGCCCTGTAGAGGAAGCTCAGAAGGATACGACAGGGTGCTATGGTGCCATCTTAAAGACGTACTGTGATATTTAGCATACTACAAATCCTAAAGTGGCCACCACTAAGAGTTATGGCTACCGAAAAAAATAAGATTAAAATAAAAGCGTGAGAAATAATTTAATTTTTTTTTTTTAAAAAAATCCCATTCCATCTCTTCAGCACCAGGTTCTAGAGGTGCTAGCCAGTGCGATCGGGCAAGAAAACGAGAAATAAAGTGTGCCTGCACTGGGAAAGAAGGTGCGGCTCTGTCCTTATCAGTCTAACAAATGCCCATCTGCATGGAAAACCCAATGGAATCTAAAAAGACAGAGCAGTGGCAAGAACAAACCCTAAGTTTAACGAGGTCATGAGACACAAAAGGGAATTATAAATGTAAATTAATAGCTGGGGAATAGATTTCAGAAGTATACTACTATAGGAGCGTGAAAATAGAAAATGCCTAGGGATAAAATGCAATCATGCTCATGGGGCCAGAGATGCAATGTTTTAAGATGTCTGTCACAGTCAAGATCCCAGGAGACCGACTTTCCTATCTCGTGGTACCTGGGATTGAACCCAGGGCTTCACACAGACAAAGCCCTTGCTCTACCGCGGAGGCACAGCCTCGGTTACTTTTTCATTTTATTTATTTATTTATTTATTTATTTATTTATTTATTTGGTTTTTCGAGACAGGGTTTCTCTGTGTAGCCCTATTTATTTATTTATTTATTTATTTATTTATTTATTTGGTTTTTCGAGACAGGGTTTCTCTGTGTAGCCCTGGCTGTCCTGGAGCTCACTCTGAAGACCAGGCTGGCCTCAAACTCAGAAATCCGCCTGCCTCTGCCTCCCAAGTGCTGGGATTAAAGGCGTGCGCCACCACCGCCCGGCTTATTTTTTAATTTTTAAAAACAATTTGAGGTTTCAAAACTGGCCACATCTGTGGACAGAAAGTTTTGTCCAAGGTGCAAAGGCACAGAGAAAGAAGAGCCCTTCTGACAAGTGACGCTGGGGACATTGTAAAAATAATATGCCCTAGTCCATACCTTTTCCATGCTCCAAAGCAAACTCAAAATGGATGTTGTAGCAGGAAACAGAAAAACCCAACCAAAAGTGGGCACAACTGGACAGCAGCTAACACAGAAACTCATACTTGGCCACAGCACAGAGAAGGAAAATGTAGAGTTCCAGTCACAAACAGGACACACCACCAAGGCTCAGGGAAGATGGGATCAGGGGTGGGGTGGGGGGGTGGGGGGGAGACTTCAAAAAAAGACTCATTTTTATTTTATGTGTGTGTGTTGCTTGTATGTATGTATGTATATATGTATGTATGTTGGTATGTATATATGTATGCATGTTCGTATGTATGTTTGTATGTATGTATGTATGTTCGTATGTATGTGTGTTTGTATTTGTGTTTGTATGTACACATGCATGTCCATATGCATGCATGTTCATATGTATGTATGTTTGTATATATGTATGTTTGCATGTATGTATATGTTCATATGTATGTTTGTATACATGTTTGTATGTATGTATATGTTCACATGTATGCATGTTTGTATATATGTATGTTCATATGTGTATGTTTGTATGTATATTCATGTGTATGTATGTTTGTATTCATCTATGAGCACCATGAGTGTGCAGTGCCCGTGGCAACCAGAGAAGGTGTCAGAGCCGCTGGAATTGGAGTTATGGATGGTTGTGAGCAGCCGTGTGGGTCCTCTGCATGAGCAACAAGTCCTCTTAACCACTGAGCTATCTGTCCCGTGAGGTGAGAAAACTGTACAAGAGAAGAGGTGGAGGAGGATGAGAGGGAAACAGGATCTTCTGGACAGGACAGGGACTCTGCACTCACGGGCTCACAGCAGCTGTGTCTGCCCGCCACAGAGCTACACAAGATCAAGCCGGTCAGCCTTTCAGCTTGGGAATGGGAAGGGGTCGTGAATCCCCATCCCTGGCTAAGCTCTGCGAACTGATGGCTTCTGAGGGAGGAGAGATGGTTCTCATTCAGGGTGTGGTTTACTGTACTCAGAGGATGGCCCCACATGCATGAATATATGAGCGGCACAAACTGGCCTCAGTAGGTTATGAAATGAAAAAGACATGTTTGTTCCTGGCGTTGGTGGAGGAGGTGGAGGAGGAGGATCTGGGAGGAGTTAGGGAGGAGCAGGAAAATGTGATCAAATACATTTTTTTCCATGTATAAAATTCCCAAAGGATACAAATGTTATTTTAAACTGGACTCAAGATCCGCATCAGTATTTCACCAAAGAAACTGGATGGATGGCAAATACACTCGTGAGCCTCCTGATCTTTCAGTCTCCATCACCGTGAGGTGGGCCATTTTCCCTACCCGGTGTCTCCAGCACAGTGCTCTGCCAAACCACAGGCCCAAACCAAGGGGACCAGAAGAAGCCAAGGACTGAAAACATGCTCCAAATGAGTCTTTTCTCCTTTAGAAATATAAGAACAGATGCCCAAGTCATTATTCATTAGAAAAATGCAAACCAGAGACAACAGGAATGCTACACCTATTAGAATAGCCTCATTCATTCATTCATTCATTCATTCAATCATTCGTTCATTCATTTGTTCTTCCTTCCTTCCTTCCTAAATTAAGAACAGTTTAAAAACCAGCACTACCTATATGTGCCGGTTTATTTTTGTCAATGTGACATACAGTCACTGGCACTTCAGTTGAGGGACTTCCTCTGTCAGATCGACCTATAGGCACGTCCTCGGGTGTTTTCTCAGTCGTTGGTGTGGAGGGCCGGTGTGGGCGTGCCACCCCTGGGAAGTTCCGGGAGGTATGGAGAGGGTGGATGAATAAGAGCCAGAAAGTGAGCCAGGGAGCCGCGTTCCTCCACGCCCCGGCTCCGGGTCCCTCCTCCAGGTCCAGGGCCTCCTTCCATGATGGACTGTCACCGTCCCCAAGTTAGTTAGGATTAGTGTTTGTCACAGTGTCAGAGAAGTGAACTAGAGCACCACCCCGCCAAGTTTAAGAAGGGATGGAGGAGACGTGGAATTCTCACGATCACTGGGAACACAAAATGGTACAGGCTATTGGGAAAACTCACCATTGCTGCCTGGTCATTTTACTACGAAGCTTTTTACTCTAAGGCCAAAGTGATTGTTCACAGAGTTACACACAAACACTTTGCTGGAGCTTTGTCAGTAAAGGTCGACCCTGGAAGTGTTGCAGACGCTCAGTGAACAGACCAGCAAAGCACGGTGTGAACACGACCCAGTGCTCAGCCGTGAACTGGGGGCACACGGCGTACGCGGTATGTTAACTGTGGTAAAGCGCAGGCACAATTCGAATGAGCTAGAAGGAACGACCGAGCTCCATCAAAGGGGAGGACGTCCATCAAAGGGGAGGACGCTGTAAGATACCTTGGATATGAAGCTCTTAGAAAGG